>CM060963.1:39260116-39320116 GCA_030765045.1 Tenodera sinensis
GATCATTCAGGCTTTTTAGTGTTAACTAACTTTTTTGTTTTTGAATTCTGTCATTCAGACACACAGACAGGTAGATAGGCACACATATCTTTTTCTAAAATTGCCGTTTTTATTCAGGGGAGTATGAAAGCATGTATTCCAGTAAAATCTTGGTATTGAATTTTTGGTGGAATCCAAGTATTTCTGCTTACTGTAAGTATGTAGTAGAGAAAGAAAAAATAGGTTCAAAGGTAGTTTTCAACTTATATATAATAACTGCAGTTTCTCTGATGGCTTCTCTGGCCCCACATAACTTGTGCTAATTTAAATCTCACCACAAACATTCTTAAAAGTATATTTGCGCTCAAAATGAATGGCTATCACTTTACAAATCTAGCAACTAGCTATGCATTGCACATATAATATGCTTAATTCAGAAAATTATTCCATTTCTGCCTTAGACAATTTTTCGGTTTAGAATAGATATACATATGTAGATGACATCATGGCAGCCACGCATCAAAGAAACATCACATGACAGCAATGTATTGTACAAAATAAGAGTTAGAAAGCATGATTTTATACAACGTAATAGGGTTTATAGGGTTGTGTATGTTATAGCAGACAAACTGAAATTTAATACAGAAGCTTTTCAAAGTGCCATCCTTCTGCAGCAAAGGTATAATAAAGCTGTGGGATGTATACACTACAGTTAGAACAATTTTAGGTTACCAGGTTGTCAGCCTGTCTTGAAAAGAAAAGAAAAAAGAGAGTTGTTGTAAACAAGGTAACAATGTTCTGTTGTAGAATCAATAGCAGAAAATAAAAGGTTAAGGAAGCAATAGCATTCTATATATTTACATTGTATACATGCCCCATAGTGCTATGCGTGTGCAAAAACTATCAGGGGACCATTCCTCACTGTGTCTGTGAAATGTAAGGTGCCCAGGACAATGTACGCGATCTCTGAATGTCGCCTGATGGAAAAACGAAGGCTTCCGCAGTGTGGTGTGGAGGTGGCTCCATCCTGCATGAACCAGTAGTTTTGGAGCATTCAGGCTGCTTCATGCAGCTGGTACAAAGTCAGTTCTGGTATCTGTGTGTATTTGACTGCTGTGACAGTTTTCTAATGCAAATGGCCCCTAATAAGGCATTGTGCACTGATTGTTTACCAAGCATTGACTTTTTATGGATGTAGGCGAGCAGTAACATGAAGGTATGGATTCATAGCACACCAGTTTTGTTTGTTTATGCATTCTAACACCTATTTTGTGCCACTCCATACTTCACTCTACAGCCTTTATAACAGTGCTACATAATATGCTCAGAATGAGTGCTGTTGAGAAGCTGCCAGGCTTTGTTTATGTCACAAACCAAGAAACTTTGTTTTCCAGAAAAGGGACTGGTAATTCAGAGACTATATAAGCAGTCAGCATGGACCAAGGAGTTAGTTAATTGCCAGAATGGATTATGAACAGTTGAGCAGTGTTTGTAAAATTAGTGTTAAGATAATTAATTATACAACAGAACAGTGTGAGTTGCAAGGTCACAAATTGTGAATTGCGATTCAGTTTTAAAAGAAATAAAGTGAAATAAAAAGCAACTGAACTTGTCATTTGTCACAGTATTTACCATGGAAAATATTCCTGTTTCAATATTTATTTTCTGTTTGTGCAGGTTTCTGATTTAGACGGGTTTTAGTGTATATAGGCTTAAGCCCTTAGAAGTAGATTTCCATTATTTGTTCAGCATAATCTGGATACCTTTTTTGTTTTTGTTTACTGTGCAGTTTAAGCTTTATTCTTTGATCATAGGTTTTGTGCTTGCAGACGAAGGATATGATATATGGTTGATAAACTTCCGAGGAAGTGCTTATTCTCAAAAGTATATATATCTTTCTCAAGACAATGACACATTTTGGGATTTTAGGTAAACTTGGCATTATTGCTTCTGATTACTTTAAATTATTAATATAAGAATGTATGTTACATTAATAATCAATTAAATACCAGGAAAATTCAATCTGTAATGATCAGAAATATGCTCCATTATATTATTGGAACTGATTTCTCTAGGTTTAAGAACAATAATCCTTTTAGGTGCACTTATTTAATGAGTCTGTAATATTCATATTCTTTATAGCATTGTTGTTATTGTTCTTAATTTGTAATGGTGACATAAGCATCGTTCTTGTTGAAGCAATGCTTTATTTCTGTATGCTTAACATCCTTTTGTGTCCTTCATTGTGGTGTAGTGGGGTTAGAACACAGTGCTCCAATTCACAGGCACATGTGAATTTGAACCCAGATATATGGGTATGGATTTTGTGATTCAAGTATCGGACAGCTGCTTACACAGCTTGTGATGCATTTGAGGAGCCACAATAAGTAGTAGGATGTAGGTCACCAAAGCCAATGTTCCAGATGGAGGAAGTATGGTACTGACCACGTCATTTCTTCATGATGGCCCAACTCTACCTTGCAAACCGGCTTGAGGTTGCATGTGTTTGGTATTTCAAGGTCCCTAAGGCTGTAGTGCCACAGATTTAGCTTTAAATTTAACATCCTTTCACAGCACAGCAATATAAGATGGCACATGCATATAACTAAATGAAAAGATCTAATTAAATGGATTCCATTTAACTTTGAGTTATCTCAAAGAAAAGCTTTTACAGATAACTTACCACACCTGAGATTCCAACTCAAGCTGCATAGAATATACACACTCCCACTACAGAATTGAGCTTTGGGAGATTTATTATTCTATCATTCTTAAAAGCTACTAGAGGAGTAATGCTTTGAGTATCTGAGTCCATTCTGTGTGCATAGCAGGTCTGTCTTCTGACCACAGAACATTGAGTTGAAATCTCAATTTAACTGAGTTGTCTGAATAAAGTTTATCCATTGCTTTTCCTTCTCCTCATAAGATAAACATCAGGTAACCCTCAGTACAATGGGTTCTACATTGAGCATCATTCTACTCACTTCATGAATTCTCTAAGAAGGACAATTTTATACACTTCCATAAGTTACCTCCAAGCACTTTATAGAACCTTTCTTAATTAGTTGTTAAGCTATGGGCATTTGTGGTAGTAATTGCTTTATGAATAAATCTGTAATGCAGTGTTTGAGAGGTAAAATCAAGACTGCAGCATTCAATGCCATAGCTGGGATTTGAACCACAGATCTTCCGCTTCATGTGTGGCTGTTCTGTTTCTGCCTCAAACATTGCTCACACATGGCTTGTATGTTTAAAACACCAGCAGTAAGCTGGTTGGCTTACAATAGCAACTGTAATGCAATGTTTATTTCACCATAATGAGGAAAAATGGTCAGGAATGAACATTTACATACATATTTTTGTTTTGCAGTTTTCATGAAAATGCAATATACGATACACCAGCTGCAATCAATTATATCCAAGATGTGAAGAAGAAAGAAAACCAATTTCTTTTAGAAGATCCAAAGATTCTCTTCCTAGGCCACTCTATGGGATCCACAGTATACTATGTTCTGCTTTCTGAGAGACCTGAATACAACAATAAGTTACTTGCAGGTTTTACAATGGGACCTATCACCTTCAGTAGTCATGCCAAAGGTCCTGTCAACAGGAAACTTGCACTTGAGTTAAATTCATCAGGGGTGAGTACTTACCTGAATCTTGTATCACTCACTCACTCACTCACTCACTCACTCACTCACTCACTCACTCACTCACTCACTCACTCACTCACTCACTCACTCACTCACTCACTCACTCACTGACTCACTCACTCACTCACTCACTCACTCACTCACTCACTCACTCACTCACTCACTCACTCACTCACTCACTCACTCACTCACTTTATATTAAAATGAACGTCTTACCATTAAATCACCCACTTCCACAAAATTTGAGAGAAATACTTTTCTATTTGCATCATCATAATCATCTTAATTTTCTTCTACTGTACCTACCAATATTTTTAACAGTAAGCCAATCAACTAATAAATGCCAATTATGTTTAAGATAATGTAGCAACTTACTAGTTACCTGCTTTTCTGGGAGTTCCACATAGAAATGGTCATTTATCCACAGCAAACTGCAGATTATCTCAGCTTTGATGTCCACTCACTAGATCTTATTGTTACCAGAATAGACTTATAACAATTGCAGTGTCCGACAGGCAATGTCTATTAGTACGTCATTGTGTCAACAAAGTTGAATTGCTGGTATTAGTTACTATACTTGAAGTTGTGATTCTCTGATTGGCTACATATTGGAGCAAGGATCTTTTCCTCAGGTTATACGCAGGTGTATTGGCGAATGACCAAATAATTATTGAATTTCCATCAAGCTTTAATGTCTGGACTTGTTTGCTACTCCAGACGAGATGTGCCAACCTCAAAGATTGTGAAATGTTCACCTTCTGTTATTGTAATTTTCACTTTAATATTCACAGTGGGCATATTAATAACACTTTATGGTTATTAAACAAAATTAGACTTGATATCAGTGATATATTACAAAATTTGGACAGATGATTCTTTATATATCCACTCTCTTCTGCTAACACATCAAGAGAGACACCAGGAGACTGGCTTGCCCAATACCAGTGTGACACCATGTTATGTTTTTAAATAAAACACTTAAACCCTGACTCTCAAAACTCAATGTTTCTCTTATTTCTCTTTATGTATATATTTATTTAATTTACTTATATTGTTATTGTCATTCACTTATTATTTTTAATTAGTTGTAATTGTTACTTTTATTAACAATTACTCTGTTGACTTTAAAACATAAATTACTTGTCCAGTAAAATTATGTTTTCGGGCTTATTGGCCATGGTGGAGTCAATGCATGAACACCCGACATTTTGCCTGCCATTCCAACGAGCATCATCAGAAGAAGGTGACTTGTTGTGAAAGGGCGCTAGACAGGAGCATCTGTCTTAAATATGAGGGATGAGATCGCCCCCTCTCTCCCACTGGCTGCATCCAGCCAATCGTGGACTGCGTCAAGTTTTATGTCTAGTTGGGCTGTATGACTTTGTACGTGTGTCAGCCAGTACTGGTGTCCATGCTTTGAGGTTGCATTGTCTCTTTGGATGTGATGCTCTGATTATTTCTTTCTGACAATATCCATTTTTCTGCAGGGTTCTGTGTAGGTATTTGAGCTCTTGTTTTGGCATGGCCGGTTCACAGATCCGTCTTGCTCGTTCCATTAAAGTCTTAATTATACTATTCTTTTTAACAGTACAAGCAAGATGGATCTGTGAACCACCACACTAAAAGAAGAACTCAAACACCTACACAGAACCCTGCAGAAAAGTGGATATAGTCAGAAAGAAATGAACAAAAACTTAACTCAGCTAAGGAGGACAAACGAAACCCGCTATTGTTACAAGGATACCATATACAATGCATTTGTGGGCAAGTATACATTGGAACCACCAAGAGGAGTATAAACACCAGAATAAAGGAGCACAAGAGTAACTGTGGCTTGGGGCACTAAGAAAAATCAGCAGTAGCCAAACACACCTTATTAAAGAGCCATGACATTAGATTCAATGAAACTACAGCTCTCGACACCACAGCACACTTCCATGCCAGAATGTACCGTGAGGCCATAGAAATTTTTAAGCATATTAATAACTTCAATAGAAAAGAGGAAGCAGCACGCATTCACAAAGCATGGATACCAGTACCGGCTGACACACATACAAAGTCTTACAGCCCAGTCAGACATAAAAATTTGATGCAGGCCATAGTTGGCTGTGTGCAGCCAATGGGAGAGAGGGGGTGGTCTCGTCCCATGATACATAGGACGGACTCTCCTGACTAGTGCCCTTTCACTAGTCACCTTCATCTGATGTCAGATGAGTTCTGACAAGTCAGCTTGTCAGAACGGCAGGCGAAACATCAGGTGTTCACACATTGACTCGATCACGGCCAATAAGCCTGAAAACATCATTTTACTGGATAGACTCCAGCTGTGAAATCCTAAGCTCACATAATTTACTTGTCTTATAAAAATATGACTGCTAAAGCCAAGGGACGATCTGCATACACAACCATCATCAAATGAGTTTCTGCATCAATTGGCATCATAAAAGGTAACAAAGAGAGTTCTTTTTGTCTGTTCCAATGCAGGCCATGAGCCCTTACTTTAATGACTTGGGTATCTTTTGCCTAGCACAGATTTCTGACATTATGAAATTTATAGTTACACATGCTCCCTCAAGACCCAATTTACTTTGCAATATTTTCTTCTTTGCATTATGGAGTAGGAAAGTTTTCTATTCCATCCTCAGTTCACTGCCTTGCTCTTGGCCAACCCACAATAATGGAAGATGGTATCTGTCACTTACAATACCTTTATCTACATCACATTGCCTGGTTTTAGGCACTGGTTAGCAATGCTTGATACTTAGCTTGAAGCTAGTCTTGCATACCAGTTGCCATGTTTTGTCATTATGCTCTGAGGTATAAATGATGTACATCTATCAAACTCTGTACATCTATGGGTTTGGAGTTCCAGTAAATAACACCAGTTGTACTTTGCACTTAAGGTGAAACTAGTTCAAGAGCACAGTATTAAAATGTTAGCTATGAAGCCTTTGCTGTCCTCATTACTCAATAGTTTGAATATGCCTCAAAGATGCTGTTGTTGCTAAATGCTGGATTGCAAAGTGTTTATTTTCAACTAAATCTTATATTAAATCTTATATATGTTTGAAGATGGACCAAAGGTTTAGAAAAATAATTTGCTGCTTTTAGTAATTGCTGTTCTTAGGTTAAAAATGGATATCTAAATCCCTTCCATCTTCCCTTCCAACGTGCTCCGAATGTTCCTCAGAATGTTGATTGAAACTAAGCTTCATATGTATCTGTTGTACTGTTTATGATGCAATATTGAATAATTTTTAATACTCAATTATGAGTATTTTTGAGTAGTTGAATTAATTAAAGGTACTTTCAATCCATTACGTATAATACATGTACACCACTGTAACTTCATATATCCTTACCATTCATTCTAAGAGAATTCTATTATGCAGCTAAAAAATTATACAGCTTAAATGTGGATAATGTATTTCAGCTTTTGACAAAGAATATGTTAGGTGAATATAGACCTGACCTCAAGAACAAGCTTCTGATATCCACATTCTGCCCAGTTCCATTATTCACTGAGCTGTGCTACCTTCATTATTCAATGAATTCGGGCTATAATATGGAATTTGCAGATCTGGTGAGTAATGTAATTATTATTTATTTATGCCAACAAACTTACTGTTGGTGTTTTTAGACACACAAGCCATGTGTGGGCAATGATTGGGAGGTAGAACTGGAACTAAAAAATTCAATTTCTCCCGGTAAACCACAAGGCAGTCTCACATCAGAGACAAGTACCCCAATGGTGACTTACTATCATAAGTACTTTATGTCCTGGATTAAATAACCTTCATATGTTAATTATTATTTATTTATGCCAACAAACTTACTGTTGGTTTACCAGGGGAAATACGAACTGGTTGGAGAATTCAATGTCATTCTGGCAGGTTGTCACACTAACTTAATGGTTAGAGCACCCGCCTGGTAAGCGGAGGGTCTGTGGTTCAAATCCCAGCTGTGGCATTGAATTTTTCAGTTCCAGTTTTACCTCTCAAGCATTGTTATGCATTTATCTGCCTACTTATTTGTCTACTTTTCTATCAAATGATGAAAGGTATGCTTGTCTATGCTTTATACAAATTCACTAAGTAAGGGCCAAGTAGAAGTTAGGGTTGCTTTAAAATGTTCAAAGTCAATAACTTAACACATATTTAACAGCTTGCAGTATTTGTAAAAGTAGTAGGAGAGTGGGGTAATGGTGAACACTTAAGCTTAGTATCGCTATTCTGTGAATATACTGAACTTAATGTAAAGTACAAATTACTTAAAGTATCTGGGCGACCGAGCTTCGCTCGGGGTTTTTTGCCTCTGTTTTTGTGAAATCTTGTTTTTTGTGAGAGAAGATAATTATTTAGATAAACCTGAAAGGCAAAACGTTAACTAAATAAAAATTTTTGTCGCAATTGTTAAGTCATTTCCGAGATACAAGAGATATAGAAATACATACAAATATTTCATAAACACCATCATTTCAACGTCTACTGCTGAACGCAGGTCTCCCCCATAGATATCCACCCAGTTTGAGGATTTTGTCGAGCATTTGTTCCATTATGGAGTTCATTTCTTTGCTGCTACGATTGACTCCAGGGCGTAAGCACGTTGGCCAAGGTCCTTCATCTTTCCGTCGAGTTCTTCCACGGCTTCCTTAACCCCTGCCACTCGCACGTTAGTGTTCTCTGATAGAGCTATGTTCATATTGGACATTCCCGCCTTCATCTTTTCCGTTTCGGAGTTTACACTTTCATTGTGGCTTCCATTTTTGTTTCCATTTTGTCCATTTTTGTTCCCATATTTTCTATTCCGTAGTTTACATTTTTCCGATTCGGTTTTCATATTTGTTTCCTCTGCCGCATTCCAGAATTAATTTCATTTCCCATTATGTTCATCTTCATTTGTTTCATCAACTGTTTTGTATTGTGCTTTTCATTGCACCCCTGACACCAATTGTGATTACTTACCTTTTTAACTATGTATTTCTTTACTTTTTATTAAAACACCGGAGCGACACTAAGCAAAAGCAGTGTTGAAGAGTAACAAATACTACATGAAGAAAAGCTGGTTGATAAAGCCATGTGAATGTACTGCGCATTTCTGTTTCAATCACATAGAAAATAGTATGAATTGTTCATAATTGTTCGTCGAAGCGGGAGTAGTGAAAGAAATGTGATTGTGTTTAGTAACAGAAAAATGAGTAGAAAAACCGTGTGAATGTTATACGTTGCACTTATTATTTCAAGTGTATGGAAAAATGTATAGATTGTTTGTAGAAGAGGGAGTAGTATTTATTATTTATTTATGCCAACAAACTTACTGTTGGTGTTTTTAAACACACAAGCCATGTGAACATAATACATTGGGTGGTAAAATGGATTGCATAAAAACCTTAGACATGAAAACAATTAAATATGTCACAATTCATGGCGATCGGTCAACCTGTTACGGAATTTAGTCACTCTTCAACATACGATATGTATAGGTGTTGGTATGTATGGAGTTGATAAACGATAGGGAATAACATGTGAATTGTTACGTAAAATAAAAGTGAGTATAGTAAACAGTATGAATGTAATAGTTGTATTTCTGTTTCAAACATATAGCAATTGCATGAATTGTATGTTGAAGTGCGAGTAGCGAAAGAAGATTGATTGTGTCACGTAAAGGAAGAATCAGTAGAGGAAATCGTGTGAATGTAATACGTTGCATTTATATTTCAATCATAGAATATTGTATGAATTTTATGTTGAAGGGCAAACAGTGGATGCATGATTGTGCTAAAGTGAGTAGAAAACCATTTGAAAGTAATATATATAACGTTTCGTCCACCACTGCGGTGGACATCATCCGTGGCGCAGTCGAAGTCTTCTTGGGAAAGGTACAGTTGCGTCTGAGGCGTTGATTTTCAGATTTCAGATTTTGTTTATTTCAATTTTGTCTGGTGCTAGTACAGCAGGCCCAGCTAACAGACATTTACATTTATTTACAATTTTTTGTTTTTACATTTTATATACAACGGGTTTTCCAGGAAACCCATACAGTGGCCGTCCTTGGGCCACCGAGAACAGTTCCCTGTTGTATTGTCTTTGGTTTTTGTTTCTAGTTTTTGTTATTGTTTTTTCTTTATATACATATATACACTTTATTTACACACATGCACACCCACATTCACTCTGGCATATCGTGAGATACGCCCTCACGCACACTCACACACACACACACACTCACACGCATATTAAAACACTATTTACAGATGCTATTTACACTCGCTTTATATACATTTCCGCGGTTTTCCTGGGCGGGCAGGTTGCAGCTCCTGACTGGTTCCTTGGGGTGCAGGCCTCTGAGGTAGCTTGTGTGCGGCCTGGGGCTCGTGTTTGCATGGACGCACATCAGTCGGTGAGCCAAGAGACGTCTAAAACATTTTGATTCGTGCATGTTTTCGGCTCACCTTTGCCGATATTGGCAATGACGTAATTGTCGTGGTTTCTGATGCGCGCCCATGCCGCGGAGGCTCTTTTCCAGGTGTAGGGTTTGGTTGCTGGTTAAGAGAGGAGCAAAGAGGATTTTTCGGAGGGAGAGGTTTTGGAGGGTTTGGATCTGTTTTAGGGCGGTTTTTGAGGCGTTTGCCTAGGCCACACACGCATATAGAACCACTGACAGGATAAAAGCTTTGTACAGAATGAGTTTGGACTTCAATTGCAGCTGTTTGCTGCGGAAGATGGGGGCGCATAACTTTAGTCGCTGTCTGCCTTTGTTGACGCTATTTTTTATGTGGGTGGACCAGCACATTGTGCGGTCCAAGGTAACCCCTAAGTATTTAACTTGCCGACGGCAGTGCAATACCTGACCACCGACCGTTAGGTCCATTGCCAAAGTGTGATGCCGCTTAGAAAAATGAATCAGCTGGCATTTGTCGGGATTAATTTTGATTTTCCAATCATGTTGCCATGAGAGGAAGTTGTTGACATAGCGTTGCATTTCAGAAGACCGAAACGTGGATTTCTATGGTGGTTGTATATTGCAGTGTCGTCAGCGTACATGGGGACCGTGCATCTGGCGTCCACTGGGAAGTCGTTTGTAAACAGTATGTACAGGAAGGGGTACATTATTGCCCCTTGTGGGACGCCAGCCCGCATCACTCGCTCCCGAGAGGAGGAGCGGCCCAGTTGGACGTAGAACTTCCGTTTTTCTAAAAAATTGTGCAGCAAGTGTAGATAATTTTGAAGAACCGGCAAATTGTGGTGCAGTTTGTAAATAAGGCCATTGTGCCAGCACCGGTCAAATGCGGCTTCTACGTCCAGAAATAGCGCAAACGTTGAAGCCCCGTTGTTAAATTGCTCTGTTATGTCATCTGTTAGCCTGAGAAGCTGTAAGTCAGTAGAATGTCCTTTTCGAAAGCGAAACTGTGAATTTGAGAGTTCATGAGATCCCGAAACATGTTTTTGGAGTCGAGAAAGTATGAGTTTTTCAAGCAATTTACCAATAGTAGACAGGAGACTAATGGGGCGGTAATTTTGCGGTTGTCTGGTGCTTTTCCCTTGCTTTGGAAGCATGATTACCTTGGCTCGTTCCCAAGTAGAGGGGAAATAGCCTTGCTGCAAACAGGCGTTAAATATTTTGGTCAGTTGCACCAGAGCTTTTCTCGGGAGATGCTTAAGTTCTCATTAGTCACTTTGTCTGGGCCGGCAGCTTTCCCATTAGGCAATTTCCTAATGAGCTTGTAAACTTCCTGCGGTATTATTAGGGATAGCTATTGCTCTTGCTTCTGCGCCACAACAGGTTTGTACCCATGTCTGTACCTCCCGTTCTAAGTCACGGTTGGTAACTGGGTTTTCGCTGAATCTGTCTTCAAGACAGTCAGCGAAGACCTCGGCTTTCTCCTCCTCGGAGAAGTGCAGGCCGCCATGAGTGTACAGCGCCTCAGTTGCGGAGTTGACGCTCGTGGAGACCTTAAATGCCTTTAATAATTTCCACAAAGAAGAGTCCGAATGGGTGTTACTCAGCATTTTGTTTTCCCACTGTTCAATTTTATTAAGTCTAATTTGATGCCGAATGATGTTGCGTAGCCATTTCGCTAGCATTTTGTATTCAGGCTGACGGGTATACCACCATAGTCTTGTCAAGCGTCGTCTCCGCGCAATGAGCTGCTCTACCTTGGGGTACGTGCAAAAACCGGGTGGTCTTATGGTGTATGTGGTAGCGCTTCTCTTGGCTGTGTGTAGCGAGGCAGTAAAGTTTTCAATGGCGACATCTATGTCTGTCTCGCTATAGTATGACAGTCTGGGTTGCGCCATCCTGTGCATTTCCATGGTGAACTTATTCCAGTCGGTCTCAGCCCTCCTTCGAGGGCCAGAGGCACCGGCTGAAATGCCACCCTGTATGTCAAAATGCACAGGAAGGTGGTCGGAGTCCAGGCTGTGATACACTGTAAAGTTAATTAAAGGTGTCGTATTTTTTGTTAATACGAAGTCCAAAATTTCGGGGTGAAAGTGCTCCGATCTGTGCCAAAATGCGGGATCGGGGGCAAGATGTACCTCAATGTCGTCATTATCCGTTATAAGTTCAACCAGGAGATTTCCAGCCGCGTTTGCTCGGCGAGAAAACCACCAGGGGTGCCGGGCATTGAAATCTCCTGCAATTATAACTGCTCCTCTAAAGCGAGGATCTGTTCGAGGTCACGTATGAAACCTGTGGAGCTGGGGGGCCGATAAAGCGCTACCAGCATCACCGTTTGATTATTTACACGTGTTTTGAGAGCTGTGCACTCTAACGCTGCCATTGCAGGTAGCGTAACAGAAGCATGAGCAATAGCGTTTCTGAGCAAAATAGCAGTCCCTCCCCCCTGTCTGCTAATTCTGTCGTTCCGAAAGATTTGGTACCCTTGGAGCTTGAAAGTGTGCTCTCGTTGTAATTTTGTTTCGCAAATTAATGCGATATCAATTTTGTTACGCCGCAGGTAATTTTCAAGTTCGTGTTGCTTCCTGTGGATGCCATCTGCATTCCACAGGAGTGCTCGAGTTAAAGTTATGCCTCCCCTTGAAGTTGCCATTTACTCGAAGAGAGTGGTTACCAAACATATGATGGCTTCCAACTTCTCCATGGTACTGTTGCAGCTTTTTAATCTTGCGATTATGGGCCGCAACTTTGTTAGTAGCGCCGGGAGGTTTAAGTCCTTGAACAGGCTGAAAATTTCTTTTACACCCCCCAGGTTGCTGTTGGGCGCCTGTGAGGGTTGGGGTTGTGGAGGGGAACCATTCTGCGGTTGCACGAGTGCATTTTGCCCTCCGGCGGCTCCTGCAAAGGAGGTGTCGTTTTTGACCAGGGCCGGGTTGAGGATGGGGCGTGGCCCTGGTTGAGTACCAGGAGAGTTCCTGGCTGCGGCTGCTAGTTGACGGCGGTGTCGTTCCATCTTAAAGGTCTCACACCCCCTGTAGCTGGCAGGATGCGCCTCCCTACAATTCGCACAGTGGGGTACAACGTCCTGCATGGCCTTTCTTGGGCAGTCAGCTAGGCGGTGGAGGTCACCGCAAAGAACACACCGGGAGGTCATATTACACATTTTGAACGTGTGCCCTAATTGCTGGCAGTTGTAGCACTATGTGATATTTTGGAAGCTTTTAAGGACCTCCACGGTGACCATCATGTGGCACACCTCTCTTTCCTGTAAAAGCTTTTGGTTGTCCGTGGTTCTAGATAAGCTTACCTGGAAGTTTGGTAGAGGCCTGCCGCGGGACACCATTTGTCGGACTTGTACGCCGGTGTAGCCCTTCAGCTCCAAGTCCTCCTTGATAACGTCAACCTGTAGGTCTGCTGGTAGGCGTTTTATGACGTATCTTAGAGGTTGGTCGCTTCTGGGTGTGAAGCTGAAGTTCTCCACACCAGCGATTGTCAGGAGCTGCATGGTAGGGGTGGCGTCCTGTTTCCTCTGGAGGAAGAGTTTTAGGCAGTCCCTCGTAGTCTGGAGCTTGTAGGAGCCGTTGGGAAGTGAGCTCTTGGGGGTCTGGAGGACCTTGACAGCCTGTCGGACGTCCGGGATGACTATTCTGGGTGGTTTTTGGTTCTCAGCTGTTTGTGTGGTGGGTGTCGTCGTTGTTGTTGATGTACTTGGCATTGCTGTATGTGGGAGGGGAGTGGGGTGGGTTTTTGTTGATGTCTTCTGGTGCTGTGGGGGTTTTGGTTTATGAGAAAGGGTTCTATGTGGTGGTGGGCAGTGCCGGGTACTCCGTCTCATCGCGTTCTGTTACTTGTAGTGGTGCGAAGGAGTTCCGAAGAATGAGGGGGTAAGGCGGTGTGAACTTCCTTGGTAGTCTGTTGTTGGTGGATTGCCGGCCGGGACGTTCGCTGTCGGAATCGCTTTCCCGGCCGCTGTCTCTTGTGCGTTTTTTCTTCGGTGTTGCAGTTTTCCACCCCTCACTCTGTCTGACAAGTTCTCTCTTCTTCATGGCACAGTCCCTGTAACAGAACGCGAGGTCCTGTGTAACTTTGTTGAACTGTGTCGAGTCCGCGTCCAGGTTGGCCAGTATATTTGTATAGTAAGTGATTTCAGTCTGTATGTCCTCCACTTCCCTTCTGAGCTTTTCGACGGTTCGCGCCTTACGCTCTTCCTCCAGGATCATTTGCTGCTGGTTCAGGTCGTCGGCCAATGTAGATGTAGAGAGCTGTACTAGCGCTACCGCGGCTGAGGTGGCGGAGTCTATAAGTATGGGCGCTTGCGCGCCGCTCTCTGCGGCTGATGCCATGTTTCACTTTCACTGATGCGCGGGGGTACGCTAAGCGTGCCCCACGCAATATTCGCTAAAAATAACACTAAATACTGTGTCACTGTCACTGTACATAAGCTAAAACACTAATTCACTAAAGAAGATGTTATGTACACGAGGAAAACGAAGGGGGTTATTTACACTGGTTTAACATGACGCTGTACATTAATAATCACTATGTACAACAGGGGCTCTAATGACCTATCTGTCGACGGGCCCTTAAACCCTAATCACTCACTCACTATGTACAACATTTGTGTGAACACTTCACTTGGAAATCCTCCTGGGCCTACACGGTAACTCACTGCACATAACAAAAAGAAGCACTATATATCAATCCAGCCTTAATGAAGCACTTCACTCACAGTCACTCAGAACAAAAATGTTCGGTACTGTTTCCCTCCACTACAGCGACAGCTCGACGCTATCGGCAGGTGGAGTGAACAGTGGAGAATGGCCATTAGCCCGCAGAAGAGCCAGGCTCTACTACTGGGCAAAGCTCGAAACTGGCGGCCGGGTGTATCCCTGGCAATGCGGCGGAGAAGAATCCCTTGGGTTAACTCTGCCAAATACCTGGGGGTACTACTTGACCGTGGTCTAACCTTCACTCCACATGTCAGAACAAAGGTCGGTCAGGGACATGGCGCCCTGAGACAGCTATATCCCATACTCCACTCAACCATGCCCACATACCTGAAACTACGCTTGTACCGTGCGATCGTCCCGCCCCTGATTCTGTACGGGTGCGAGGTCTGGGGTACGGTGGCTCGTTCCACCATCCGCAGGCTGCAGACCGTGCAGAACAGGGCGCTTAGGATGATCTACGGTACCGACCGTAGGTTTCCATCACACATCCTTCACACTCATTCCGGCATCCCATACATTGTGGACGTCGTGCGGGACAGGACTCGCACAATGTATGCCAAACTCACACCTCACCCAAACCAGCTGGTGAACACCCTGGGGCAATATGACCATCGCCTCCCTAGACGGAGACAGAGCTACCGTCTACCCAAGGACGCCCTTGGCTGGTAGGTACCGCTTTGCCTTCATCATCCTCCACACCTATCACCTATTCCCCTCGGTTTCCTGTCACTGGCACTGCATTGCTCGACGGCCATGGCTGACGGAGTAATCAGTTGGGTAATGGTCGCTTGGATGGCTAGACATCCAAGATCTGACAGATCCCGCCGCCAGTGACAATATAGGAACCCACCCTGCACCATCAGACATTACAAAGACAAAAAGCCTGTAACAAAATGACTACCTATACCACCACACGGGTAAATCCGTAATTAAACGGATAGGTACCGTGGCCACCTTACCATCCGCCTGGGTTAACCCAGGCGACTAGTACTCACTCCTGGACTCCTCGACTCCTGGGCGCTACTAGATTGTCTGCTCTGCGATTCTCCTGGCTAACACGTTAGCAAACCGGCTCCCGCGGGACCTCGTGTTGCGGTGCCGTCGAATCCCCTGGGTCACTACGGCAAAGTATCTCGGAGTCACGCTGGACCGGCGGCTACGTATAGACATCACGTCAATGGCAAAGTACTGCAAGGCCACGCTACTCTCCGGCAGCTATACCCAATACTCAGTTCCAAAACCATGCCCTTACGCCTGAAGCTCCAGCTGTATCGTACGATTATTCCACCTCTGGTTCTGTACGGATGCGAGATCTGGGGAGTGGTGGCAAAGTCCACCTTCATCAGACTCCAGACGTTGCAGAATCGGGCGTTAAGGATGATCTATGATACTGGCTGGAGATTTCCTGCCCATATCTTCCATGAACATTCCGGCATCCCGTACATTGTCGACGTGATTAAAACTCGCGGTCGAACAATGTACAACAAACTCCAGAACCACCCTAACCCTCTGGTGAATACTCTGGGACAATACGACCAGAGACAGGCACGCCAACTACCATCCAAAAGACTACCAAAGGACATCTTAAGTCCAGCAGTTTAATCTTAAAGATGGGAAAGGCGAAAATATAATCTGTATCCAAAACAGAGGAAAATACCTTTTTCAGTTCACCTCTTAGCGAGTGACTGACGGCCAGAACCCTGGTGGGGTCAAAAACGACCCCATTAAGGTGCCATTGTTTATTTGCCATTGAACTCAAGCATCATTGTATGATGCGAAGTATAAAACCACAATATGAAAGTGGCAAAAAATGAAAGGAAAGCATTATTGAAGATCTGATTATGCATTATGCATATTAAGAGGCCTTAAGATTAAACAGCAACTGGCATCTGGTCATAGAACATCATAAGAAGCAGGATAGCAAGGTAAGCCAATCAGAAGAGACCAGCAGCAAAAGAGAGATAGAACCCCCTCCACCAGCCACCACGCCTCTGGATGCCCCGGGCCAATCAGCGCACGTTGCGCATGGTATAAATGGAGCCCCACAGACAGTCGACGCATCAGTCGCAGTGATATCTTCCACTAGGAGACTTCGACAACGCCACTGAGGATGTCTACCGCAGTTGTAGACGAAACGTCTGGAAGACAGATCTCCAGCAGACCACGGCATAACAGCCTGGAAGATACTTCTTTCTGCAATTTTTTAAAGAATATTTTGTCTTTCAGACATACTTTTCAATGTACCTCAATATCAAATACTGTAATAAAAATATCAAGATTTCAAGACAAACTTTTGTCACAAAAAGGCAATTCTGAAGAATCAAATTAAATTCCACCAAAGTCCTGCATATTCATATACAAAGTAAACAATGTCATATTTACAATTATGAACAGGATGATTTCAACTCCACAGGCATCTCTAGTAAATTTATGGATTTGAGCCATCATCTTGGGTTAGCATTGAACCTGCCATCTTGGGGATAGGAGATTAGGATACACCTAAGCCTACTTCAGCATTATGCCAATCAATAAAATGCTATGCATTAGTATCATTTAATGCTTAATGCTAGACCAGCAGTTCAAAATGTTTAATATTTATATCTTTATTTCAGGATAATCTGATGCTACTTTTTGAAAATGTACATGACAGCATGTCATACAAACAGAATCTGCATTTTGGACAATTAATGTTATCTGGTAAGTATGGAGCATCAATGAGGAAAAGTATCCCCCTTTTTACTTCTTCATATGCAGTATGTAAAGTAAGAATTGTATATATTCCATCCAAAAATTTGATATTGAGGATTTACTGGAAACACTCATTTTAGAAAAAAGACCATTCCCAATCTACCCTCTACATGGAAACTTTTCATTGCTTTTCATTGTTGGGTATTTGTTCTTAAAATGCTGGTAGGTTTCTCTGAGAGCATATAACATCAGCCTGTGGCAGGTTTTTAATAAAATGAGTGAATGAGTTCTTTGTTACAATTTAGTAGGAAACATAAAGGATAAGATGGCATGGTCGAGCATTTCTCAATCAAAGTCAGGATTTTGCCAAAATGAACTTTACTTGAGTTAAAATAACGTATTCACAAATCACTTTACTTTTTAACATATTCTTGAACTTACTGTCCAAAACTATTTGAGTAATTCTTGCGGCAAAGTTTTTCTTTTATCATTGTTTCTTACACAAAGCTCAAATGGTGTCACTTTTAGGACAAGCTTTGATATTTCTTTCACTAGTTCGTATCTATAACCATAAATATTTATAATGCAGCATTTCTTCTCTGTGCAATCATTATTGGTTTGTATGATGTTCCTTCTTATAATTTTGGATTAGCATCATGTTTTCCATTTATTGTGATGCACTTCCACCACTATTTGCACAATATTTCATATCTTCACTATATGATGCCAAGATCATAACTATCCTGTAAAAGATTCACCATTTATTCCCTTAGTTACAGAGTCTAGCAATATTGTTTTTCCTCTGTTTTTACCTCAATTTATACATATAATCAATGTTGGTCATGCTCTACATTACTGTACCGAACAGTTTTAGATGCCACAATAAAGTTTGCAAATTAAAATATTACATTTATATAACAGAAAATTGACATCTTTGGTGCACATAAAATGAACACAATAAATAACAGCATGAATAATGTGTTCCAAATTAAATATCCAAATATCCTTGGCTCACAATTTTTCTCAAAAGTGTCTTTTGTTTATGTACCATTTTCATGTCTCTCAAACCAATAAAATTGCTCTTGCCTCGGAATACTCTACTTATTTCATCTTAAAGTTTGTTGTGCTGTTGATGGTTCCAGATGCAGCTTTATATTGAGCTATTGACAATATTAAATTGCATAGCCTTTCACAGCCAGTGCAATTAAATGGAAAATAATTATCTGGGCTTACTGGCTGTGATCTAGTGGGAAAACTCCTTTCAAACGTTTCATCCAGAGCTGCGTCAAACATCTTCAGTGGCATAGCCATAGTACTCTTCTGGTCTGGGCTATCATTGCATTCCCTTCACTGCATCAAGCTCTTTTACCTGCCTATCATGTGAACTAATGCATCAAAGTGTTGATGATTTGATGAAGTGATTTTTCATTGACAGTTGAAGTTTGCTTTTGCTCTGTGAAAAGTATTTTCTCTTTAAGGGACATTTATATAGGTTTCAATTTTTGTTACTTACTTGGTTACTTTCTCTTTTCTAATGGGAAATCACTAAGCTTTCATTCAGTTTAAAAATACTTATACATAATTAAAAAATGTATTCACTTATCTTATGTACAAAATTCTTCAAATTGTAAAATTTATGTTTTTTTTTTTTATCTGATGAACCTTGTAAATTTTATTACATTGGTGAATAAACTGACACTGATACTGAAAAACTATCTGAAGAAGAGCTCTCATTATCACTTGCAGTACTCAATGGATTATTCATGGCACTTGTAGTTTGTAGTAGCACATAATTATTGTAAGCAGTTGATGGTATTTTGTGAATTTTATTTCCACAACATCATAAATTATTATTGTTAGGGGTTGTGACAAAGCTAAGTTCTCCATTTTTAAGTTTATAAACATTTTGCAGATAATTAATCTTAATGATTTATGCCTTGAGTTATGCTTAGAAACATTAAATGGATTGACATTTCTTCAGTTCACTCATAATGCTTTCTGCAAACCATTGATCTAAATATGAACTTCTAACACAAACGGCTGGAAAAAAGAAATAAAAATAATATCTGCCAGCTATGTCCAGATACCAATTTCTTATATCTGGATGTAGTGTGCAGATATTTTGATTTATTGAAATTTATTCATTACAATTTGTTCACAATAGAATGTGCAGAAGTTACTAACCTAATTAAATTAAATAACAATAACCAAAATTAATGATAATTTCAAGTTATATATGAGATCTCAGAGTATTCATGCAATTTTATTGTTCCCTAGCTGCTGCTACTCGTCTCTGGTAGGTGGTTCAAGCCTCATCAGGGTGTCGTTTTGGCCTTGTTTTTCTCCTTTCTGCCTACACTTGTTGGCCAGTGAACCAATGAAATCTTCTGTTCTATGTAGTTGTTCTTGGTATAACAGTTTCAGGAGTTTGGGGCACTTGGTTTTGGTTAGGTTGATTTGACAATCTTAACGATCAAAGGGGTGGTGGTACAATAGTCGCTGGAGGTCTATCAAAATTTCTGAGATTTCTTTTTTGTTCAGTTAGTCTTAAAGATCTTTGTGCTATACTGATTTGACTCGCTAACTCATTTAAAGTATATTTCCTTATTCCTGACCACTTCCGATAAAGTGAGGTGCATGAGCTTTTCCTTGTTAGATTGTGCTATTTCACTGTATTTCTGACAGTTAAACATTACATGCTCAGGAGTATCTTCTATATTGCATCTGGTGCACATTTCAGAGTTGATGATACTAAAACGTTTTAAGTAAGTGCCATATGGCCCATGGCCTGTAATATAGTGTAATGCAGCTTGTAAGGAATTTAGGTACTTTTATTGTAACCTTTCTCGTATACTAGGTTAAAATATATAGGTGCGTCTACCAGTTTGCAGGTTATCCCATTCTGACTGCCATAAGGATATTAACTCAGCCCTTATTTGTTTTTTCATATAGCATTGTTTCCCTATTATATCTTCTATCTTTTGTTGATTGCTTTTCTTTAGCCAATAGCAAGCACCATATAGGCGAACCTGTAGATCTATTGGCCAGGAACCAGTGGCCACAAGAAGTACCATAGTAGAGGTCGTTCTTGCTGCTCCAGTAAAATGGAGAAGAATTTTCCTCTGGCATTTTCTGAGATCTGCGACGAGACTTAAAAATACACACTGTGCCCACGCTCCTGTACCATATGTAATGATAGCAGTAAAGATACAACTATGGTATGTTCTAATGGTAGTAAGAGGTAGTTTATATTGATATTGGGAAATACTGACAATCATCATAAATTTACTGGCTTTGTTTCAGACCTGAGTGACGTGTCTTGAAGTTGCTTTTCTCATCAAGCGTTATTCCAAGGTGCTTCTGGTGTTGAATACGTTCTTCTTGTATTCGTATAACTGGGTTTCTTAATAATTTACTTTTAAATAACAAATAAGCAGATTTGTTAGCTGCAATTTGTAGTTTAACAGAGTTGCACCATCCATATACCTTCTGGGTCACATCAGAAGATTTTGTTTCCAGTTCCAGGCAGGTGTTTCCTTCTACTAATAAAAGCAGATCATCCGCTTATGCTATAGTGGCATATATTTGTGTGTCAACTACTAACTCACTAAGCAGAGGCTCCAAACCTATATCCCAGAATATTGGACCCAATATAGAACCTTGCGAGCAGCCTTTCGTAATATCATGTGTGATGGTACTATTTGCCCCTGTGATGTTGACTCGGTGGTCTACACAATAGTTCTTCAGAATTCTATAAAGGCTTTTTGGGTATTCCTGTTGGCGCATTCGTTCAAAAAGTGCAGACCACCAGAGGTTATCGAAAGCTCCAGCTATATCAAAGAAGAGACCCCATCACATAGTTCTTTTTAAAGTTCTTAGCTGCAATTTTGGCTTCAGTTATTGCATCCATTGTTAACTTTCCAGATCTAAAACCACATTGAGTAGGATTAAGGCCTTTCAGGATCCTAAACTCTTGTATGCATTTACAAAGGAGTTTTTCTTGTACTTTACCCAAAAAGTTAAGTAGACAAATCGGTCTATAAGATTTTGGCAATGCAGGATCCTTATCACCACCTTTATGTAAGATCGTGATACTGGCTTCTTTCCAAAAATAAGGGATACGGCCTTGCCTTAGACATTCATTAAAGAGGTCTGTTAGATATGGAGTTATTTCTGGTGCAATATATATGAATATTTCTGCATGTATTTGATCAGGTCCTGGAGCCTTCTTCTTTTTGAGGTTTTGTAATGCATGCAGAACTTCAGATCTGTCAAAGGGATAGACTACTCCAGCTGTTGGTTCGTTGGAGGTGAAATCCTTTCTAAGTTGTTTGTGCTGGATTGTATCTGACTCGGGGTTATCTGAGGAAAGGAGAGTAGTTAGCAGGGTTTGTATAGATTCAATCCATCCTTTAGTTAGTTCACTGTTTGGTTTAAGTAATGTAGAGAGGAATTCTGGAGACTTTATTTATTCAGTGGCTACCTTGTATGGGATGCCCCATATATCGGTGGTTAAAGCATCCTCAACAAAATTCTCCCATGATCTTTCCCTTAGATCTTTTAAAGAAGTTCTAAATTCTTCTTTCAATAGTTGGTATTTTCTAAGGTGTGTTTGCCTCTCCGTGTTTAAGATAGAAGTTTGATATGCTCGGCGTGCTTTCCTCATTTTAATCCAAAGTTTCTATAATTTTTCATTCCAGATATTATTACTAAACGGGCATAGCTTACTTCCTGGAATTGCCTCAATCATAGCTTTCTGAATGGCCTTAGTAAGCTCAGAAGCTTTGTAGTCAATATTGTCACCCACATTAATTGGGGGTGGCATTAGTAGATTTTCTTTCAGGGCTTCCCAATTTGCCTTTTTGATGTTAAAAGGTTGTCTTTTAGATAGAACAGTTGCTATAGTCTTCTGTTGCTGCCTATATTGGAAGTAGATGAAATTATGGTCACTGGTAGTAAGATCCTGACCTACCATCCAATTCGAAACATTCTCAGCAGCTTTGTGGTTTGCTAACGTAATATCAATATTACTGGTTGAACCAGCACCATTTTGGAGAGTTGGAGGATTAAGCGGCTCATTTATAATGTGAAACTGTAATTCAGCTATGGCTTCTTCCATTAGTTCACTGCTTGCATCTCTGGTGGTACTATACCACCAGGGGGATTTGCTGTTGCAATCCACAGCATATACAACTGGAGTATGGGGATACATGTTGTTTATTGTGCATATCTTATTGATGAATGGTTCTATTGGATGACTGTATTGAAAATACATGCTCACTAAGATGAGTGTTCCTCTTTTATAGCATACTTCAACACATGCAGTATGTTCATTACAGACTTGATGGATCCTAGTCACTTGTAGATTAGCATTTGTTATTAAAATTGATGCTTTTGTCTGGTGGAGATGGGAAGGTGTGCAGGTTTACCTTTAATGCAATATGGTTCTTGTATACACAAAACTTCAAATTGCATATCTTCGGTGACTTTTCTAATCTCTGCCATCACTAAACTGCTATTCTGAGCATTAATTTGTCCTATTTTAAGAATGTTTTGATTCGATGTTTGGAGTTTAAATGCCATAATCAGTTTTTGTTATCAGCCGTTCCCAGTAGATCTTGTAAGTGAGGCAGTCTCATCATCCTTTACAGATTTTTCCTCTTCTGAGGCAAGGAATACAAGTGGCCGGTCGTCCTATCTTTTTGCAGTTAGGTTTGGTATGACCCAACTCACTGCAATGTCCACAGCTGGCTTCTACTGCTCTGCAATTTCTTGCTATGTGTTTTAAGTCGTCACACTTCATACACCTGGCAACTATTATGTAGTCTTTTATGGTAATTGTCTGGAAACAAACATATAATTTCCCAATTTGTAAAATCTGCTGTCTCATTCTTGCCGATACTTCAGCCATGTGATGTACTGTCGCCTTTTCCCGTGGACCAGTTTTAAAATGTAGATGGAAATGATTGTTAAATTCGTCAAAAGTTATTAGATCAGAAAAATTTTGCTGATATAAGTTTTCAGTTATTTCCTCATTAGATTGTCCACTAAAGATATCATATAAAATCATAAGCAGAAGTCTTTTTTTCGGAAGCTCCACTTTTATAGGTTCATCAGAAAATGCTGGATGGTTCATAGTTTTGTCAACATCCTCTTGGCTCTCAATTTTCAAGACCAATTTATCCACAGTTGTGCAAGTATGCTTTACTTTTATTTTATCTTTTGCTGGATGTAATTTTTTGGTGACAACTTCTTGTACTTCCCGCACACTTTGTCCATTTGTTGCTGAGATAAAAATGGTGTGTCCTTTCTTTTCGATTGTTCTATGAAGTTGGACTTCTTTTTCCAGTCATGCAGGTTGATTAACGCTTGCGCGTAAGTTAAACTATTTATAGGCATCTGTTGTGACTGTTGTTCTTTTTGTGGTTTATTACAATTAAGTTCTCTCAAAATGCAATTTTCAGCCGTCATTAGTTCGTCACGAACATCTTGGTACAAATCCATGCATTTTCAAAAGAGCATAAAAAGAGTCTCCTTTTTCTTACCCACTATCTTTACTTTGGCTATAATTGTTGATATGGCCATAATAACTTCATTAAAGTTGTTTCTTTCAGAAACTTCTGCTTCAGGATTAGTTTCTGCATCTACTTCCAGATCTGTATCCTCCTGACCACACTCAATTTCAACTGTCTCCTTATTTACCTTATTTTCCAAAGATTGCCTGCTCAGTTCCAGTGCATATACATTAGTATCTATAGTGGTTTTATTGGAACTGGAGATTGGTTTGTGAGATTTCGCTTCTTGTATCTCATCGCATTTGTATTGGTCATGTTTGTTTTTATTGTCATCGATAACTGCTTTCTCAGGTCTCCTGTGCATATTCAGATTATTATTAATATATCCGAATACGCCAAATATCTTCAAAAAGCCTTCTAATACACAAACACTACATGTAATGGTTCGGCAGCAATATTGACATTTTATAATACAAACATTTTTGGCTTTTAAACTTGTATGAATAATGTAAGTTGTTGTATATTCCACTAATAACTATCAACTAGAAGTTATTGTTCATAAATTTTACATAAATATAGATTTTTGGTGAAATGCAGTCTTGCTATATACCATGAATTACAGATGTTTTAGGTGGCCTTTTCCATATTTAATACAAATTGTAGGTTATTCCAGCTAAATACGCACAACCGTAAAAGATCTTACTCTTAAATGTTTATCTCTACCTGAGAATGCTAGGATAACACCACTATTGCACTTGGGAAACACAATTTCCACAAAAATCCATTATAACGTGACTTGATGTTAACCAAGTTTGATCTTGTGCCTTTGTTCCTAATAATCTTACTAGCACAATATGCTTTAATGAGCAAATTACGATGTAAACTAATTACTAATGGTCAGTATATATTGAAATACACACAAATAAATGAGCCATTTGGTCAAACGTACTGGTTCTTCCTAGGCCTACTACATAATCAGGCTGAAAACAAAGTAACATTTAAAATAACCAAACAAGGTGGCACCATGGTAACATGTGTGACTTGCATTCGGGAAGTTGTGGGTTCAATCCCCATTGGCCACACACTCTGTCTTTGGGTTTTTCGTGGTTTTTCCATATTACTTAGGTGAATGCTGGGGTGCTTATTCTCATACCATGATTTCCTTTCCCTTATACCCCTTCATTCCATTTCCTTATCATCTTTTAGAAGTGCTTTGAGGCTCAAGGTATATGGCAATGCAAGATTGATGGCATGTATGCATTATAACCACTGTTCTCAGTACTAGATGGCATTGTGTAATTGCGGTTGTATGTGTGTGTGGGGGGGGGGGGGGGGATGCCTATAAGGCACAAGATAGCTGCTCAGCACCAGGATGATGCTGAGCCAATGGGTGTCGCGAAGGGGGTAGCTTCCCCCTTAGAAATTAATGAATTTAATGCACAGCCAATTAATGACTATTATTTTAATATTGATGTAAAGAACAATTTTTATTTAGCAAAAATTATTATGGTTGTCTGCAACAAACACTATAACTTTTTTCAACAGAATAGTGAATTAATATTGTTTGATTGCAAATTTTGAATATAATGCCCCTTCCCTGAAAAAAAGTCTGGCAATGCTCACGATCTCAGCACTTGTTAGGGACTTCTGCATGTCTCTGTGATCCATCAGCCTGCACTTTGTCCCTTCCTCCTAGGGGGTGTTAGCGTTCAAAGAATCTATGTAGGTAAAATGAAATGGAGATGGCTTAATAGAATATTAGATTTCAGTTGCTTAGTTATGCTGAACACAAGTATAAAATATTTAAAAGCATACTTCCAAAGAAAATCCCACCCTGATATTAGCAGCTGTAAGGGAAAAGTATGTCACAGATTACTTCTGTTTTTTTCCCCTCCAGATTTTAATATTGTGAGGTTAAATTTTATATTACAGTTCAAAATCTTCATACTTAAAAAGTTATTGCTTTTATTATGAGTGGATAATATTTTGGTAAAAATGCACAATATTTTAATCTATCAGCGTTTTTATCCCTGACAATTCTGTACTCTGAGAATAAATTGCTTTTATGTAACATAAGCACATAAGAAAAATTTTAAGCACACTATAAACACAGGGTAAATTTGATTTCTGCAAAATATAACATTCATGTCCATTTATTTTACAGTGAAACATGTAAACTAAAATTCAGAAAAAGTGAAGTTCTATGTGTTTGGTTTAATAGAGAATGATTCATAGCAGGTAGCAGCATATAACTAAGACTATTTACTGCACTATCACAACATTTATTTATGACCTATTTTGGGTAATTCTTTCATTTTCAGGGAAATTCTGCCAATATGACTATGGAGATCTCAATCCAAAATATTATGGACAAGAGAAACCTTTTGACTATGTATTGTCAAATATAAATACAACTACCTACATCTTCTACTCAGATGGTGACTGGGCTGCTGATAAAATTGTAAGTAAGGAAAGCAATCAGGGGTTTAATGGATGTAGAACCATTTATGCTTCATTTGTACAGTGAACACCATGTCATTTTCATCCACACAGTTAATGGCAAATAAAATTGAATCGGTTGGTGGAGAAAGGAACTAGGTCATCTTTTTCACTTTTTCACTTTTTCACTTTTTCGCGCATTCACTTTAATTCGACTGAAGTACATCGCCCTGTGTTGAAAGGAACTATATCCAACGACTGCTTAGTGGAGAAAAATGAGTCGCTGTGCATTCATCAGGAGGAGAAAGGAACTATGTCAGTGACTTAATTCGTTTCTCCTCATTTCATTTCTTTAATGTGAACTGCAAAAGAGGCGCTCCTGTTGCATCAAGAATGTGCTTCGACAATGGGTGGCATATTGCGTCTACGTAATCATTTTTGTTTCTCTGCATTTGAGACTGCAACTGTTTAGTCAGAAGCTTCTTGTTGTGAAGGAATCATGTCACCGAAAAGAAAGAGAAACGATGAGCAGCACAAATGGAAAAAAATAAAGTATGCAAGAGTGCATGGACTACCCTACTTGAACTACCAGGGTAATCCTGTACCTGGGAAAAGTGTCAGAGTAGATTGCAAGTAAGTAAATAAGACAATTACTATTGCTGCATGAAATGTGCAATGTATTACTTTTATATTTTACAGAGAGCTTTATTACTGATACTAATGTAATTCGATACTATTTTTAGGTGTTGGATGAAATGCTTCCACTGTATTAATGATACGCAATGCCTGAAAATTCTGTCAGATTTTCTTAACATAGAAGATAAAAATGCTCAAGATATACATCTACAAGGGCTAATTGTTGTTAAAGAGATGAAGCATAGACGACGAAGGAAACAGCAACACGAGCCTGTAGGTAACAAGTGACAGCATTCATTTGATTATTTTGTTGTCGTAGAAGGTAGATGCATGGGCGTTTGCAAGCAAGCATTTCTTAATCTTCATGCTGTATCACAGAAACGAGTAAATGAGTGCACCATCAAAACTACAGAAAATATATTGAATGCAATATATGATCATATCCATTTGTTTCCCCTTAGGACAAGCCACTACGCTGGCAAAGAAATAAAATACTTGGACGCACGTTTGAATATCAAAAGTATGCACAATCTTTTCCGGCAGAAATATCCAGAGTTTGATGTTAAGTATGATTTTTACAGAAAGTACTTCTCGGAAAATGCTAATTATGCTTTTGGCCGCCCACAAATTGATGTTTGCAGCAAATGTGAGGAACTAGAAGCCAAAATAAAGAGTCCTCATATTACTGACAGTAGCAAGAGGGCAGCGCAAATTGATCTTGATATACACAAGCGTAGGAGTAAGAGATTTTATACTGCCATAAAACAAGTGGAACAAAATAGAGATGAGCATGTTGCTGAATTGGCATTTGACTTTATGCAAAATTTAGCTTTACCAAACATTCTTGTACAAGAAACATTTTACCTTAGACAGTTATGGGTAAACAGTTTTAGCATTTATAATACCAACTCCAGGCATTTTATTGTGTATCTGTATCATGAAGGTGAGGGAAAGGAGGGCGCCAATGAAGGATGTTCCTTTTTATACGATTATATCAAGACTACTCTGCCAGAAAATATAGAACTACACTTTTTCTGTGATGGAGCCCCAGGGCAAAAAAAAAATCACACCCTAATCCTAGCTTTGACACAGCTGAGAAAAATGAATAAGATCGTTCATCGATTTCCAGAGAGGGGTTATTCATTCCTTCCATGTGATCGAGTGTTTGGAGTACTTAAAAGAAAAATCTCAAAATGCGCTAGAGTTTATACTCCCAAAGAATATCTGGAGCTGATAGCTAATAGTATTACAGGAATAACTGTGACTATGGTACAGACAGAAAGCATTATGAATTTTGACAAGTGGTGGCCACAATTTTACAAAAAAATGTGATTTCTATGGAAACAGCAAGTAAGGATTTTCCAAGAAATAAGAAAGAGTCATTTGCAATTTCCCAGTATAAGGAATTTATTTACAAGAATACTAAGCCTGGAATAATAAGAACACGTCCTTTTATCAACAGTTGTTTGACACATACATTCTCTTTGCTGAAAACGTGTTCAAATTTTCACATGGACCTGGAGCCAGCTTATCCACAACTCAAAGTGCCCATTCAGAAAAAGAAAATGGAGGACATACAAAAGCTGGTGAAATATGTATATGGGGAAGATGCACAAAAGCTTTATGAAGATCTATTGCAGTAGCCAGTGATCTCATAAAACATTCTTTAGGTACAGTAGAATGAATCAAATTACTTCTCCAAGATTTTTAAATGTAGGTACTACAAATGTTAATGTGCTTTTTCTAGTTGTGTTGCTTATGATTGTATCTATGTTATTCAAGATGCTGAACATCAATATTGTAACAAAAACTAAATTTTTTAAGCAAATAAACACATAAAACAATTCATCATCGAGTGGAGAAAGGAACTAAGTCAATTTTTTTCAAAATCAATTTTTAAAATATTTACTAAGAATTAAGTGAGTGCATTTATACGCATTTACTGGGCTGCAGTATACAATAAAACATCAAACAGAAATATCTGAAAATAAGTTTATTGGCTAAACAGTTTTTTGTCTCTCCTAAAAAGTTATAAAAATTGACTTAGTTCCTTTCTCCGCCGACCGATTCAATTATTATACGAGTACTTCACATGGGATTTCAAGTACTGTTAAAAGAAGCTCTGGTTTAAATAACACAGGGATGAGCATAACAAAACATATTTTTACTTTCCTCTACTATGTACTTAGAGCAAGTAGAGGAAGTATTTTACTCTACTTAAAAACTGATACTCCAGTTTCATTGTAAATGACTATTTTGAGAGTCCCTCTTTAAAAAAGTAATTTTATAAAAAAGGTCTGAGTGTGTGTCTGTCTACCAGTGTGTATGTGTATATATGTGCATGCACGTGCACTTGCATCTGTCTGTCTGTCATTGAACATAATAACTCAAAAACAAAAAACCTATTAAATACCAAATTGGTATTTAAATTCAGCATCTTCCAAGGATATGGTACAAAAATGTTAAAGAATATCCTCTATCTTTTGCAGTGATAAACTACATGAGGATATGAAATCAGGACATACAATTCCAATATTCCAAAAATGAGACAGGAGAAACAGGAGCAACTACAGAGGAATCTGTGTTACATATTTTTTCATTTCTAGTTATGCAGTGAGAATGGAATTTTAAAGTCATCACATAGGAGCCAGCTCTTCAAAGATCTGAGTATTGCTTAAGCCTAATGTATTCTTCTATTCCCATTCTACCTACAAGAAATTCTTTATCTGATTATCCTCTCCCTATGTAGGACTTACACCCCTATGACTTACACGTCAATACCTAGGGTCAGATGCTTATCGGGAAGCAGAGGAACCTATGGACCGGACAGAGTGAAGACCTGGAAGCAGGTGGTCAGCAAAGCACAGGTATGATAGTGAGGAAGAGGATGATGTGAAATGCGGGAGAAATCGATGAATAAAAAGCTGATTATGGAGCATTTGGTGGAATGAGTGTCTGGAGAAACTGGAGAACCTGGAGAAAACCCACCCAGAGGCAGGTCCCTGGGATCAAACCTAGGCCACTTTATGTGGTAGGTGAATGGTCTAACCACTCTGTAAAAGCACCGCAAAATTATTTCACATGTGAAAATAACAGTACTGGTTTCAAGGAATCTTGTCCTCATCAACTATAAATCAAGACACCTACCCACAGAGACAATTATATTAAACTTCAGAGCAGTATAGCATAATCACATAGTCTTCAATAGTCTATTATATGGAACATTATTTGTTCTCAATTATTTATTGTGAGTTTATTTTACAACCAATTATGACCTCACTTAGCGCAAATTATATCACAAGGTTCACACTAACACTTTTTTGTACAACTTTAATGAACTAGCCTGCAAAACTCTATCTCTGTTACTAACTGTCCCCATGGCAAGGTTCTTGAAAACCACGGAGTATTAATTTATATGGAGAAGTCTGAGCCATGTCACAATACTAACACATAATAACTTTTAATATGGAAATGTGAAATTATAATTGAATGTGTGCTTCTTCCAGTGGAAAAATGCTGTAAAACATGTGATTATTCTATATGAATTGCTTGGAATGTGGGCCTCGCATTGTGATGTCACAAATCATGCATCCAGACCTGTAACATAGAGACGGCCTTGCTTCATCCCTATCCTCTTCCACCAAACAATATGCAAAACTGAGCATTTTCATAATTAAAAAAGGAATGGCAATCTGACCTTTGCTTCTTTCCTCAACAACTGCTGATAATATAATCAAATTAAGATATGACTCATTCTGAATTATATTATTTTAATGCATCTAAATCTATCTGGGTGCCTGGTTCACCTCTGCTATCTTGAAACAAAGATCAAGCACATGTTACCAATCAAGCATTGCTATAACTGACAAGGGTGAAGCTGTAATATTGCTTCCTAGTTATTACCTCGCCATTTGAAGCTGAAGTCGTTGATGATGTGGTTCGGTGTGTTGTCTCCGGCTAGCTGAGCATTATCTCTTTATCTCGGGTTTGCATGAGTGTAAAGGACAACCCAAGAACAACTTTGCACATCAATTTATTTTATATTAAATATTTTCGGGAGATATGCCGATTCTATATGTGTATCTGTAGAAGCATCGCAATCACATCTGCGCCGCACGAACTGCACGAACTCCCGTACTGCTCTCTGGTTGAGTACTGACTAGACGCTTCTCTCTTACCCACGCCAAGAAGACCGTTCGTTCATTTGAATGTCATGACGTCATCCAAGAAAGCCTCGTATCCAAAATGTTATTTCCTTTTCCCGCAATTTAGAAATGTCCCTTTCTATTATAACATGTTCTTTTATGAATTTTGAATATATAATTACCTTTTTAGGATTAACCGATGTTTACTTTATATTTTATTAAATATATCGCGCGACTTTTTAAGGTTGGTAGACTTGACTTTCGAACGTATATTTAAACTATGTAGTATGACGTCATGACTCGCTAATTTCAAACCAATAATGCGTTTATCTTACAAATTTAACGACTATTATTTACTCATCCGGCAATTAAATTAAAACGTGTCTTTTTCAAAAGCCCATTCGATCGGAAATCTAAATTTCGGTATCAAATGCCCCCATTTATATTATTTTATTATTTCATAATAAAATAATGTAAATGTCTTGCCCGAAAGAAAAATTAAAAATTACTCCTGTATTTTGAATAATCGGCAACACTCCCATTATACAATTTTCAATTACACTGTTTTTGAAATTGGTTATTAACATATTTTCTCATTAATCTTTTTAACATGACAAACAATTATACATTTGACTTAACATTAATCCTTAAATACTAATTACAATATGTTATGGTTTCTTCTGTGAAGCTTTTATATAAAGGTTAAATTTCAAGAGTCTTTCTTTATACTTCCTTCTTTTAGTTCATGTTTGCTCACTTCGCTCTCACTATCACTTGCACTGTGATTTTTCACTTTTGTTATTGTAACACATATCTGTACTATATCCTTTAAGCACTAAAATGTACATATATTTATATAAATCCATTGCACTCTTTAGACAAGTTCTTTCTTTGTCTTGCTGTGATAACTATCTATACATCTAAATATTTTAACAAATGTTTACAAAGTAAATATTCTGTTTTCTCTCTATGCGGAGATGAACAATTTAACAATCTTTTTGAAGCTGTTATTGTGAGCTCTATACAATATATTTTTAAGCTCTTGGTAGTAGATAGCAATTCACATTCTGCATTTTTCATGAATATGTAAGTACCTGACCAATGTATGGTTTTCAAGTAAGCTAACATTTACATTTTATCTCCAAGCTGATTAGGCGCCAATAGACAAATGACACTTCCAATTTTTCTTTTACATTAAATCAAGGTTCCAAGGCACCACACGGTTTCTTGTATGGTCGCAGGAGTTGTTTATGCCATCTTCCCAGACATTTTTCATTTTTAACATCTTTTAATTCATAGGTATGATAACCAAATTTTGATATAATTTCTGCAGGACCTTTATATAACAATTCCATCCTTTTGTTCCTACCTCGCAATGCACTTGATAACTTATGGTCTTTAACTAGTACCCAATCGCCTATCTTAGGTTCCCATTTATGTTTTCTACTCTTTTTCTTTAATTTTCGCTTCTCTGCCTTTTTCTTGATTCGTTCAAAAGCAATTTTCGCTCTTTCTTCCTCACTTAACTGAATGTCATTAATTTTCAGTGTTTTTGGTACCCCGATCAATATTGGTTCTGGTTCAATTCCTAACATTAATTTTATTGGTGCAAACCCAGTAGTTACATTAATGGTGTGATTGATAATCTTTTCTATCAATGGACAATATTTCACCCAATCCTTGTGATTATGATGTGTAAGTACACGTAAATAAATTCCTATATCTCGGAGGACACGTTCTGTTGGATTCCCTGATGGAAAGTATGAGGAACAATGATATAATTTTATCTCATGATTTTCTAGGGTTTCTTTAAAGATTTTGCTCCGATGAACTGTAGCATTGTCTGTTAAAATTGCCTGAATCTTGCCATATTTAGGCACATAATCTTTTATTATCTTTCCTACACATGTTTTGCTGCTGATATTCCTAACAGGATAAATTTTAATAAATTTACTAAAAACATCATGAAGAACAAACATATATCTACATCCAAATTGTCCTACTGGTAGCTCCCCATGTGCATCAGCAGTAACTAGTACATTTTTCCCTTCTCTTATGATTGTCTGAGGTTCTATATCAAATTTGATATTAAATGGTTTGGCCCTTTGACATAAATCACAGCTTGAACATATTTTTCTCACTTTCTTTGCCAAATGTTTTATATAAAAATGGTCACTAATTACCATGATTAGCTTTTCACTACCTGTATGAGCTAATGTTTTGTGATAAGCAAGTATAAGTTTCTCTTGTAAAGCTTTTGGTACCATTACTCTCCATTTAGGTTCAATTCTTCCATGAAATTTATAGATTTTTCCCTCATAAATACCTATATTATCTTTTAGATTTTCTGTGATTGGTTGTGCCTTTTCTTTCAATTTCCTAAGTTCATCGTCCTCGGTCTGTAATTGTTCCAAATTTCGAAATTCTTTAGCTAATTGAGTCCCTTCTAAGGTTTTGAAATATAGTATGGTTACATCATGTTTGTTGTCACTAATTGTATCTGGTATTGTATAATTGGTTTTCATCCTTGATAACAAATCACTAAAAATATTTTGACTTCCTGCTATGTGTCTGATTTCTATGTTATGGGATGTGATCTCATGGATATATCTAGAAATACGTGTGCTTGTGAGTTTGCAAGAGTTCATAAATGCCAAACTAACATGATCTGTGTAAACTATTACTGGGTTGTTATATACATATTGCTTAAATTTTACAAGTGCAAAGTAAATAGCTGCTATTTCTTTTTCTGTAGTGCAAGCCTGTGATTCAGTCCTTGAAAGCCCCCTTGAAGCTACAGCAATGAGGTGATCTTTTCCTTCCTCATCTTTTTGTAATATGACACTACCATAACCAAGTCCTGAAGCATCTGTATAAATTATGTAGGGGAGATCTTCCCTAGGTTTTTCCAATAAAATTGACGCTGCAAACAATGTTTTTACCTTTTCAAAAGATTCTTGTTCTACTGATGACCATTGCCATTTTACATCTTTTCTCAATAGTTGTCTTAATGGGGCTACTACGGTTGCATATTCCAGGATAAATCTTGACTGATAATTTAGAATACCAAGAAATCTTCTCAATTGCTTTATATTTTTAGGAGCTGGTATTTTATTTATGCTTTCAATTCTGTCGGGATTAGGCCTGATTCCCTTATTTGAAATAACATAACCTAAAAATTCTGTCTGTTTCACAAAGAATGCAGTTTTACTTGGCTTTATTGTCATGTTTGCTTTCTTTAACTGACTAAGCACATAATTGATATGATTTAAATGATCCTCTATATTTTCTGAAAAAATTACAAAATCATCCACATACTGAGCTACAAATTTCTTTATGGTTTCTCCAAAAATTTCATACAAAGCTCTTAATAGTGCACTACCACTGGTATTCATACCAAAGGCGCAAACTCGAAACTGATATAATATTCCTGAATGTAAAAACGCTGTATATTTTCTTAAATCTTCTCTAAGTGGGATCTGCCAAAAAGATGCTGTAAGATCTAGAGTAGAAAAAATTTTGCCCTTCTGCAATTTGTTCAATATTACCTCTACACTTTCTGGTCTAAATCTATCAGGTTTACAATGTTGATTTAGTTTTCTCGCGTCTAATGTCACCCTAATCTTTCCATTGGCCTTATTTACAATACATAGGGGATTCACAAATTCTGAATTCGAAATCTCAATAACCTCATCTTCTAACATTGACTTTATAACTGCATCTACCTCTTCTCTTATCGTACTAGGGATAGCTCTCGCTTTATGTGTAAAAGGTTTGATGGGTATCATCTCAAACGAATGAGTATAGATATTACATTTACCAGGTTTCTCAGAGAATACTTCTTTATTTCGGATTAATATTTCAAACAGTTTATCCCTCTGTTGTTCATTTAGTTGATCAGCCTGAGTTACTTTTTTTCTCAACAATTCTTCTAAGTCTTCACTACTCTCCCTATCATAGTACCTAGTTGCATCAGAAACCCTCAAATTGTCTATGAAATCATTTTTATCCCATTCTACATTTTCTTTATTATCGACACTGTACTCTTTGACATTTACTTCAGTTAATTCCATAGCTCCTACTTTAACATATTCTACAAAGAACGTATCCCCTTGGATTTCTTCTTCCTCTTTTTCTCTTACAATAGTTTCTGAACTACTATCTTCCACAAAAGGCACTATAATGGTCTTATCTTCAACTTTCATTTCTAGAATCATGTTTTTAAAATTCACCACAGCTTCCCAGGCATAAAGACAATCACAACCTATTATAATATCTGTCACAAGTCTTCCTACAATCAGAAATAAAATTCCTAGTATTCTCCCATTTATTTCAATATTTATCATTGCTTGAAATTTTACTCTCTCTTTTCGTTTTCCCACAGCTAGCGAGCAGTATATCCCATTAACTGGTAAAGACATTACTTTAAAGCCACTACTTTGTAAATTATCATAAAAATTTTGTGAGCATACTGTGCTATTTGATCCCGTATCTATAATTGCATTGTATTGTTTTCCATTTACTCCAATTTTGATTTTAGGTGGATCTCCTACTTTTTCGTTTTCGTCGATTCTATTTTTCCATTCTCTTTTCTTTTGTATCATCATTTGCCTTCCAGGACTATTTATTTCCGAGTACTTATCACAATCATTACTAGGATACCCAGTTCTCACTGAAGGCGCGTTTGACCGGGTCTGGCGTTTCCCTGATTTTTAGGTATTGCTCCTGTACTATTTCCCGAATTGTTACTTCTGTTTTCCTGCATTAAATCGGGGTTACTTCCTACCATGTTTTTGACCGTGTTAATGGCCTCGACCATTTCCGCATTTTCGGGGGAATTTCGTCCATTAGAATACCTTTCTTCTTGTCTTGGTGACCTCGGTCTAAACTCATTATCTCCGTTTGTCCAATACCCATCATTTGAATTTCTACTATGTCCAAAATAACGGCCCCGTCTACCTCGATCAAATCTATTTGTATTCATATAATTCACCCTTATATTTCTTCCCCTTAGATTACCATTTCTATTTTGGTGATGCCCTTCCTGGTTATATCTACCTTGATTTTCCCACCGGAATGATTCCATCCTTGGTACTGGTCCTTTATATCTTTCCCTAACCTCACTTCTATTCTGATAATACTGTGCCCCTTGCCCGAAAGAATTGACAGTTTCTTTTCCTTCATATGTATTTCCAAATGCGTGTTTTGGCTTATTGACTTCTAAGGCTGATAATAATTCTATCATAGCTGCAATGCTATCGGGTCGGGCTATGATTAGGTAATGTTGAAGTGTTTCCGGAAAATGTGGAGTAACTATATTTATTAGATCTTTTTCATCCAAGGGAGGGTCCAACATCTTCGATTTTCTCGCTATTCTCATAAAATAGTTTACCATCGATTCCTCCGATCTAGGATTAAATTTTCCATTGCTTAATTCAACTCTAATATTAGCCTGCCTACTAGCTCCCCAATATCTGGTTAAAAAGATGTTCCTAAAGGTCCTGTAGTCATTATTGTTACCCATAGAAAGGCCTAGCCAATTAGCAGCATTACCCTTTAGACATTTTCTTACTATCACCATCTTGTACTCCTCTGGTATACGTTTCACCGTGAAGTACTCTTGTAACCCTTCTAAAAAGGCTTTAGGATCATCTGAATCTTCATTTTCAAAAACTGGAGGTGTCATTTCATTTAAGACATGGTTAGGCCAATGTAAATTTGAATTGTCACCTATCCCTGAGCTATTTCCGAGATCAGAATGGGAATTACTGTTACCCCTATTTTGCATCGAAATGTCAGCTGATACACCTGGTATCGCCTCGTTTCTTGCAACTTCATTACTAAGATTGTTGTGATTACATGCATTTTCATTTAATTTCAAATTTTCTAAGGCCTCTTTTACCTGAGTAATTTCTGTCACTACTCCTTTTATTTGGTCTGTAACATCCTCCAAATTTCTAGCCTGCCTTTCACTTTCTACATCAGATCTTTCTATTCTAACTTTACACCCCTGTAACTCTTCTCTAATTTCTTCCCTGTCTTTATCTAACCTTTGTACTACCTCTTCCCTTTGTTTGTCTAAACTATATGTTACTCTTTCCCTTTCTTTATCTAATTTATCACTAACTTGTTGACCTAATTTCTTTTCAGAATTCTTTACTTCTTGCCTTATTGTCTCTAATTCTCCCTTAACCTGTTCTCTATTTTCTTTTACTTCACTACTGACTTTATTAATTTCCTCCCTAACTTCTTCCCTAAAGGTTTCGAAAACTCTCCTCTGATTCTCCAATTGCATTCCCAATTCCTGTTGTCCCTTTTCTAATTTCTGTCCTAACTCTCTACTAGTTTCGTCTATCTTACTCATCTTTTGGCTTAACTCTGTTCTTAATTCTTTACTATTTTCATCTATCTTTTTACTTAACTCTGTATTCATCTTTTCCACTGTTCTTAATTCTTTACTATTTTCATCTATCTTTCGACTTAACTCTGTTCTTAATTCTTTACTATTTTCATCTATCTTTTGACTTAACTCTGTACTCATCTTTTGACTTAACTCTTTACTATTTTCATCTATCTTTTGACTTAAATCTGTACTCATCTTTTTCATTATCGTTTGAAACATATTCTCTATTTCTGACATAAATGCTGGCCTTTCTAAATTATTACTAAACATTTCTGAACTACCTCTAGGTGTTTCTCTAACGTTCTGATCTTCTAATTCTTGGCATATTCTGCTACCAATTACATTCTGATTAAATTCTTCCATCCTACTAACACTTTCCTGAATTTCCGGACTATTGAAACCTCTAAACTCACTATCACTGTCTTCCATTTCTAAGCTATTTACATGTGTTTTTCTACTCACCAAAATTTTCAGTATTTTCACTATTTCACTTTAACTGCACTTAAACTTGTTCACTACACGTTTCACAGATGTTGACGCGCTGGGCACCTTCTTGTCTGCTGGTTCGATGCTGGCTCGGTCGTCTTGGGGTTTGGTCCATTCTTTCGAAGCCACACGTTGGGAAGCCAATTTGAAGCTGTAATATTGCTTCCTAGTTATTACCTCGCCATTTGAAGCTGAAGTCGTTGATGATGTGGTTCGGTGTGTTGTCTCCGGCTAGCTGAGCATTATCTCTTTATCTCGGGTTTGCATGAGTGTAAAGGACAACCCAAGAACAACTTTGCACATCAATTTATTTTATATTAAATATTTTCGGGAGATATGCCGATTCTATATGTGTATCTGTAGAAGCATCGCAATCACATCTGCGCCGCACGAACTGCACGAACTCCCGTACTGCTCTCTGGTTGAGTACTGACTAGACGCTTCTCTCTTACCCACGCCAAGAAGACCGTTCGTTCATTTGAATGTCATGACGTCATCCAAGAAAGCCTCGTATCCAAAATGTTATTTCCTTTTCCCGCAATTTAGAAATGTCCCTTTCTATTATAACATGTTCTTTTATGAATTTTGAATATATAATTACCTTTTTAGGATTAACCGATGTTTACTTTATATTTTATTAAATATATCGCGCGACTTTTTAAGGTTGGTAGACTTGACTTTCGAACGTATATTTAAACTATGTAGTATGACGTCATGACTCGCTAATTTCAAACCAATAATGCGTTTATCTTACAAATTTAACGACTATTATTTACTCATCCGGCAATTAAATTAAAACGTGTCTTTTTCAAAAGCCCATTCGATCGGAAATCTAAATTTCGGTATCAAGGGTTTGTACTGGGGGCACAACAGAAGTATGGTGCCATTCACCTACCTACTTAAACAGCTGTTCCTCATGTAAGCACACTTCCATACATTACACTGTATTCCTACTTTGTTTTAAGTGAGTGAGTCTTGTCACTGAATGATGTTAGCTTATTATATGTAGCTCATATCACATTCCTGCTTTAATTTTCTATAAATTAGATGGAATTATTCTCATATGTCATAACCACAAAGCCTTAAAATCCCAATGCACCTTAAGATTAATTTGTTAATTACCACAATATATTTATGTAGTAAAAATAACCTTTCATTAGCAAAGAACCTTTAGCAAAAATTAATTTCTCTGTGATTAATAACATCAATTTATAAGAGATACTCAGATTTATTTTCAGTATACTAAGATATCAGAAAATATATTTTCATACTTAGCTGTAAATTATGGTGATGTGAAGAGAATTTATAATATACACTATATTAAAATATGATTTTAAGCTTTCCTAGCGACGAACATATTCAAGATGCTCTCGGGCTTCGAAAAAAAAAAAATTATTTTCTTGTTTAACGACGCTGTCAATTGCCAGGATCACATCAGCGTCGCCGGTGTGCCGGAATTTTGTCCCGCAGGAGTTCTTTTACATGCCAGTAAATCTACTGACATGGAGCTGTCATTTTTAAGCACACTTAAAAACCATCGGCCTGGGCCGGGTTTGAACCCGCGACCTTGGGATCAGTAGGCCAGTGTCTAACCAACTGAGCCACCCAGACCGACTCTCGGGCTTTGAGCCAGGTGTAGTGATGAAAAGACATAGACGTTTCGGGAGTGTACATCTCTCCCATCTTCAGGATGAATGACTAGCAAGAGTGAAGGGACCAGTACTGTCAGTACATACCGAGTAGAAAACACCCAGTCTAGTGTGGAGGTGGTTCACCGCTCCGTTGGAATCTGTGTTTTCTGAGTCGGTTGATTTCCAATTTTAAGGCTGGTTTCCAAGATGGACTAAACTGCAATCCAGCGTCCCGGTTCAGTGTACTCTTCTCGGAGGAGATGGCCAGAGCCTCCTTAACCCTCCGTTCCCATAAACCGCTACATTTTGCCACAATGGTCGTTTGAAGTTAGCTCTGTGGTCTTTAACCACAGAGCTAACTTCAAACGACCATTGTGGCAAAATGTAGCGGTTTATGGGAACGGAGGGTTAAGGAGGCTCTGGCCATCTCCTCCGAGAAGAGTACACTGAACCGGGACGCTGGATTGCAGTTTAGTCCATCTTGGAAACCAGCCTTAAAATTGGAAATCGACCGACTCAGAAAACACAGATTCTAACGGAGCGGTGAACCACCTTCACACTAGACTGGGTGTTTTCTACTCGGTATGTACTGACAGTACTGGTCCCTTCACTCTTGCTAGTCATTCATCCTGAAGATGGGAGAGATGTACACTCCCGAAACGTCGATGTCTTTTCATCGCTACACCTGGCTTGAAGCCCGAGAGCATCTTGAATACACTTTATTAATTAAAAAATAATAACTTCAGTATTTTCACAATTACTCTAGCTAGAATTTTGAAACTATGGACTACCTATCATATTTTATTTTCACATTTAGAGGCTAAATTTCAAATATTTGACAAATTCTATATAATTTACTATGATCAAAGGGATGAATTAATACTATTACTACTAATGAGTAGCTTCATAACCTAAGAATAGTAATAAATTCACTACCAGTATACTGTAAGGCAAAATAAATAGGCTGAAAATTTCAAAAGGGAAGAATTTCTGCATTTCCCCTCACAAATTCATTGAACTTAGTATAATTCTGCAAATTTCTTATGGTTTGTGAATAAATGTTTCATTTGTTTTACAGGATGTGCTGATGCTTGCCAACAAGCTCAAAAATGTTACACTATACAAAATACCATACCCTGCCTTCAGCCATATTGACTTTCTGTATTGTACTGAAACACCAATATATGTGAACAAGAAACTTATAGAATTAGCAAGTAAATATAAAGTGGAGCCCAGAACCATTCACTCATCAAAACATAACTGGTTACCTACATATTTATTAGCTTTACTGGTCTGTGTACTTCTACATAAATATTATAAACAATAAAGGAATGTCAAAGCTTGCATAATTGCAAGCATAATTTTTAATTAATTGCATAATTTTTAATTCCAAATAACATTGTCATTTATGAACATATCAACCTTTCCAAAATACTAATCAATAACCGAATGGGATGGCTGATGTGGTAACGTCTGTAGCTCATATTTGGAAGATCCCAGGTTCAAATACCATGTGCTGACCAATCTAACTGAGGTTTTTATGTGGTTTCCCTCAGATGCCAAGGTAAATACCAGATTGGATTATTATGCCAACAAACTTACTGTTGGTGTTTTTAAACACGCAAGCCGTGTGTGGGCAATGATTGAGAGGTAGAACTGGAACCTAAAATTTAATGCCACAGCTGGAATTTGAACCACACACCCTCTGCTTTCTTGGTGGATGCTCTAATCATTAAGCTACTGTAACAACCTTCCAGAATGACATTGAATTCTCAAACCAGTTCATATTTCTCTTGGTAAACCACAAGGGCAGTCTCACATCAGACAATTACCCCAATGGTGACTTACTATTGTAAGTACTTTATGTCTCGGGATTAAATAGCCTTCAGGTGATAATGATTATTTATTTATGCCAACAAACTTACTGTTGGTGTTTTTAAATACACAAGCCGTGTGTGGGCAATGATTGAGAGGTAGAACTGGAACCTAAAATTTAATGCCACAGCTGGAATTTGAACCACAGACCCTCTGCTTTCTTGGTAGATGCTCTAATCATTAAGCTACTGTAACAACCTTCCAGAATGACATTCAATTCTCAAACCAGTTCGTATTTCTCTTGGTAAACCACAATGGCAGGTGAGCTCTTAGTGGAAAAAGAAGAGTGCTGGCAGAGAGAGTTCCTTATACCATCCAAAAGCCCACACCCAATTCCAGGAAATATTTAAAGATCACAACATATTGTAGCACCTAAAAGTCCATACTCCATCCAAAATTAACTGCACTCTGAACTAAGGGACACCATACCAGGAATAGAAAAATAAGGAATACACAAACTTAACTGCAAAGACTGCAACAAAATTTATATTGGAAAAGCAAAAGAATATTGAAATGTGTCTAAAGAACATCTTAGGAATCTAAAGTGTACACAAGTGAAAAAATCAGTAGTAGCTGTAAATTTTTGGCTAGATAACCATGAAATCAATCCTAAACCTACATAGTTAAAAAAGCATCTCTAATGCGAAACAGCTTACAGTCTGGGAGAATATATTCCTTCTGAGAAATAAAGCCATATCTTCAAATGTGGGTTGTCCCAGAGTGACAACCTGAGCAAAAAATTCCTAGAAAAGACACCAGCATTACAGTCTCCAACAAGTCAACACCATGTTCCAGCAGTTGGCATCGGTTGAGAATGGGAGCAAGTGAGCTTTCAAAACATGTCTCATGTTGAATGAGTAAGTAATGCAGTGTCAGTAAATCTGACTCACTTTACTATCTGAATGTTGTTACACATCACTGTATGCAAAAGTTTCCGAAGAAGTAGTTTATATCATGCCACATATTTTAGTTCTACTTACCTATACTGATATTATGGAATTCCAAAAACCCATCCTGTACTAGTCCCATCTTGTATGTCCACTAAACAATGACTGCCAATGAAAAACTTCTGTTTGCATCATTGCACTGAACTGAAAAAAATCTGATGTGTTGCACACGCATAACTTTCTCTACTCTTGTACTAACCATTCTTACAAACTCTTATTCCTATATCTTCTTCATGTTAAGATAAACATTTTTACAACTTATCTTGTTGCTTATTTCCATGTAGGTGCAAGGGGAATGTTAGAATACAGTAGACTTTGTGCGATAGTGAAATGTTTTAAAGCTTTGAGATTCTGTCGTCTTTGCACACTTAACATATAAAAAAATGAACAACAATGATCCAGTTCACGGAAGTTCTAAGTTTTCCGAAACTCACACACATAACAAGGAATATCTTGAAATGGTTCACCCTAAAAGAAAATTTATTTAGACATAAATTGTGTATTTTAGCAAGATCTACACTTTTTGTATAGTATGATTTGGTCTATCTCTAACGGCTTACCAGTTATGCAAAAGTCATCCAGAGTAAATACGACTACAAGGGCTATAGCCAGAAAATTCAAGATATACATTTTATTTGTCATAAAAATATCTCAAACATATGACATTTTAATCAAAATCGTTAGAGCCATTTTCAAGAAAATCAAAATTTTTGAAAAATTTTCCATGTAAAGGGCAGTTTAGGGTGGGGCTATTTTCTTCAAAATCTTTGTGTCACAACCTTGAAAGACATTAAACTTAAATACCAACTTTGGTTTTTAACCAACTTTTCGTTTTTGAGCTATGCTGTCCACAGACTGACAAACAGATGACACACAGACTGACACAGACACACACATGAACCTTTTTCTAAAAATGCTTTTTTTGAATTCAGGGGGTTTCAAAACATATATTTCCGGTGAAATCTTGACATCAAATTTTTGGGTGGAATACAATACTTCCCCTACTTACCAGTAGGGAAAGTAAAAAGGGAGCTTGTTTGATTTCAATTTTTATTTTGGTCCTTATTTCTTCATATATGCATTCAATAAGATCATTCTGAATGCTTTTGGACACACATGTTAAGATTTTTCCAAATTTCTACCAGTGTTGGTGCAAATTGACATCACAAATAAGAATTTGTATGTGATCCCCATAGCTCAAAGAGTACTGAATTTCATCCAGGCTTTATCGAAAACTAAGCTGTTGTTAACAGAGAAATATGGTGACTTCTATTAACCATCTCATTATATCCTTTTTGTTTTCTACTTTGTAATACTATTACCTTGCAATTTTGTGTTATTCAGATAGCATCTTCAAAATGGGGTTGAAATTATTTTCACTTCTCTTTAGATTTATATTAAATACAATATATGCCAAATTATAATGCTGTCTGATTAATGAACATTTACAATGTAATTTTATTATATGGTGGTTTGTATTCTTATGTAGATGCTATATGACCAGTGAGATCAAGCAGCTTAAAACAAAATTTTAAAAAGTTAAATATATGTTCTTATTAAACTTTGTGGTTATATATGGCTTTGGACAAATTTTTCCCTTAAAAAAGTGCAATTCAAAGTGCTTTCTTTTTGCACCTTTCATCAAGATAGTATGAAGCTAGGCTTAGTAAAGGTAAGGGCTTATCATTATCTAAAACAAGTTTGTTTTTAATGTTGCTGTGACATGAAAACTGGTTGTCAATTAGTTCAACTGCGATGTCTGTCATGATGGAATATTAAAACACTGACTGATGTTCTGTCTCCAATGGATACTTGGAAACTACAGCATTGTAGGAAATGAGACAGCAGATATACTCACAAAGGAAGGCTGTAAAATTACCCAAAAAGAAAAACAAAAAAAATTCCCCTTTTCATCCATATAACAAATTGTAACAAAAAAATTGTTGAAGAATTACAAAACAAAGCAAAGGAGAAAAATGAAACCATATTACCCACAATCCAGAAGTCATCGCTGAAGTCCCTGCAAAGCTGTGGTAAAGTTCAGGCTAATTACAGGACATGACCACCTGCGTAAATATCTGAATAGAACAGAACTTCTCAAAAACCTTTACTGTTCACTCTGCAATTAAGAGGAAATCGCAGAACACCTTATGACTTGTAACAAACCATCAGTTCCATTTAAGAAAAATATTGGAAAGCACGAAGGCTAATGGTTTCAGTGGCAACGGCTTGGCATTAGAGAACAACAACAATGTTGACTTATGTCATACAATAATTATTAGTAACTAAAACTGCATCTCACTGTTTGAATCTACAAAAGATTTCACTAATTCATTCTAAACACACAATTCTTAGCACAGCTGTCACTTTGCACCCATGTTAGTTGACTTTGGGAGCACCTGTCAACTTTGGCAAGACAGGCAAATTTGCTCTCTGCCTGTCCAATGTACAATGCATACACCATCCTAGTATTAAGAACAGTCTTTTTATCTAATGCGCATTACAGGGAGGTAAGCCAATTTCAAATTTGCCTACCCTTCACAGACAAGCAAAAGTAAGTGGCAATTGCCTTTTCACAGTTCAGTATTCAGCATATTCCCGTTTAAGAGATTGCTCTTCTTTTCCGGAAGAAAGCAGGCACAGTTCTCTCACTTTTACAAATCCCATTATGAACCCTTTAAAAAGCCCTTAAATACCTTAAACAGGTATGGAATGTAATATTAAATTGTAAACACTAGCAAATTTTGCTTTGCTTAGTGAAAAAATCTCATCTGACCTTGGACATACTTTTTAAAAACATTTTCTGAAACTATTAGGGTAGGCTTAGCCCATCCTGCTTAGCCTACCTCCCTCTGTCCATACAAAACACCTGTTTTGTAAAAGGGAAACTGAACACAAGATTTTATGTTTTAAATGTCATCCTTTCCCTCTTTCCAAGTAAATTCTCAAATCGAGGTCTTATAAAGCTCCATGGTCCCATGTTTTGATGTTCTTCTTGACTCCATATGAATACTAGAAAAAAAAATGGGTTTGTTTTACCTTTGGAATTTTTAACATTCAATTCCCTAGATGGTAATTATTATTTATTTATGCCAACAAATACACTGTTGATGTTTTTAAAAATACAAGCTGTGTGTGGGCAATGTTTGAGAGGTGGAATCAGAACTGAAAAATTCAATGCCACAGACCCTCCATTTACCGCAAGAAAAATACAAATAAATTGGATGCATCTGGTAAGTGGAGGGTCTGTGGTTCAAATCCTGGCTGTGGCATTGAATTTTTCAGTTCTGATTCTACCTCTCATTTAATTCCCTACTGAACAAACTGACTATCCTTCCGTTATTGTAATTTTCAGCTTACTTTATGAAATTAGGGTGAAGCCTAACAGTTTTTCTGGAATCAAAAGAACAATATAGTGCTTATATAATTCAATATTGTGTTGATGTTCTCTGTAAACATTATTTGAACATTCTGTTTAAGGCAGCATTAAAAGCAATTATTTAAAATGATTACCTAGACTTCCATGGTCTTTGTGTATTACTTATTTCTTGTTTCCGGTATAGGCCACGCCTTTTTGGCGTTTTTAAGAAATTAAAAATTATGCTGATGTTCATGAGTGTCGGCAGACATTTTTCCAGGGGGGGCCACATGTTTCAAATTTGCAAACAGATAATATCAATTCACTATTTTATTGTCAAAATTTATAATATTCGTTGCATATAACCATGTTAATTTGTGTTAAATAGAAATTGATCTTTTAAAATAGTAGTTTAATAGTCAGTAATTGATTGCACATTAAGTTGACCAACTTCCAGGGAGGGGCCGCGGCCCCCCCTTGCCCCCCCTTCGTGACGCCCATGCTGATGTTTTGCTGCAAAACTCTGTCCGGCTTCTTCAATGGGCGAGTACAAAAAAATCCATCCAATTAGACACTGCCTACTCTGATTGGACTCGATGTTCCGTCAAACTCATAATCCTATTGGTTCCTTCTCTTCAAATAGGAAGTTGACCTACTAATAGGGTCTTCTAGCCGTTTGAACTATGACACAGGCAAACCACTCAAACCCATTATATATATATTTTAGAGGTTCAGATAGCACTCCTTAATAGCTCTTTTGCAAGATCCCCAGATTTGCTGACTTTAGACTTCTTATGGGGGGGCCATTTGAGATTGGTGACAGGTATATTGAGTAAGACCCAAAAACTTAGCAGATCTAGAGCATCAAACAATGGAAGTGATGAGAGACATTCCTAAATTCTGGTTCAGCAATTTGTTAAATGGTTTCTATGATCCACTGTCATACTGCCATGCAGCAGAAGGCTACCATTGAATACAAAAATTAAAAGTAGACTACGATAAGTTCTCTACTATATATATGAAAGTAGGGGAAGTATTGTATTTGACCCAAAATTTTGATGTCTAGACTTCACTGAAAATACATGTTTTGAGGCCCCCTGATTCCAAAAAATTGAAAGGTCATTCTTATTTTTATCTGTTTGGCCATGCAAAGAGAACAGAATTCCAAAGCTTTAAAAGATTTGACTATCGATCAAAGCCTACTGAATTACCATATTCCCTTTGCATCTATAAGAAAATCAGCATTAAGATAATATCTAAAACTTTTATCTAAACTAACATGAAGAAGATAAAGGAATTTAGAGTTTGTAAAACAAGCAAGCAAGCTAGCAAGCAGGCAGGCAGGTAGGGAGGCAGGCAGGCAGGCAAGGCAGGCAGGTAGACAGGCAGGCAGGCAAGGCAGGCAAGGCAAGGAGGCAGGCAGCCAATCGAGCAAGCAAGCGAGCAAGCAAACAAGCAAGCAAGCATTATATGGACGTCTACAGGAGGAACTCAAGGTCGAACTCCGCCAACATTCAAACAACAAATGGGAGTCGCACCTTTGTCATCTAAAACCAGAAGACGGCTCTCTTTGGCGGACAACCAAAGCACTAATGGGTATTCCACAACAAAACCCACCTCTTCGACACGGACAGGTGACAGTTCAGTCGGGAAAAGAAAAAGCTGAATTGCAAGCTAGATATTTAGAAACATCTTTTATGGCAGCAGATTCAGCTGACCAGGACAACATTACCCAAGTCCAATCGGAGATTACCAACTTTCTCCAGGTTCCTGCTGATTATTCTGACCTTGAGGAAACGTCGGTGCAGGAAATCACATGATACATCCGCAAGCTTGCTCCCTACAAAGCACCAGGATTTGACGGAATTACAAATGCCACTCTCAAAGCCCTACCACCTGATTGGCTAAAACAATTGGTTCACATTTTCAATGCCATACTTAGAACTTCGCACTTTCCACAAGCATGGAAGTATGCAAAAGTTATTACCATCTGCAAGTCAGGAAAAGATCCGTCATCTCCAGAGAGCTATAGACATCAGCTTACTTCCCGTTCTGAGCAAGCTCTTTGAGAACGTGATACAGACACGGCTAAGGAGTACCTTAGACAGGCACAACGTAATTAGGCCCGAACAGTTCGGCTTCAGAACATCACACTCAACTGTTCACCAACTTCTCCGGCTGGTGGATGAGATATACACAGCTTTTAACAGACGTCATTACATCTCAGCCCTATTGCTGAACGTAACTAGGACTTTCGACAGCGTGTGGCATGAGGGACTTATTTCTCGCCTCCTCACATATCAAGTTCCATCATATCTCATCCACCTACTGCAATCGTATCTTCAAAACAGAGTCTTCTCTGTTGCTTATGAAAATGCTACTTCCACCTCTCATCCTATACGTGCCGGCGTACCCCAAGGCAGTGTACTGGGACCCACACTGTTTCCTGTATATAAACACTCTACCCACATTACCACGGTGGACACTACCTTTTTGCTGATGATACCGCTGTTACATCAACATCTTCAAAAAATTATGTCAGCTAGGCGCATTCAACACTATGCTGACCTACTGACCACCTGGTTCAATCGATGGCGGTTACGTATCCACCCTCAGAAAAGCCAGGCTATAACCTTTGGCCGTCGCCCTATGGTTGACGTGGTATCCATCCGCCTGGCGGGGGAAGATGTGCCGTGGTCTACTTCAGTCAAGTACCTGGGAGTTACCCTAGACGTCAAACTTACTTGGAAGACGCACCTGGAAGACGCCAGAAATAGGGTAAATAAAAGAATGGCAATGCTGTACCCGCTTTACAACAGGAGATCTCACCTGTCCTTGGATAACAAACTGCTGTTGTATAAGCAAGTTCTTCGACCAGCTTTTACATATGCCTGCCAGATCTGGGGAGTAGCAGCTCAAACCCGCCTGAGACAGCTAGAAGTTCTTCAAGCACGTTATTTAAGAACGGCTACAAACTCCATGGTGTGTACCAAATTCTACCTTTCAGAAGGACCTTCACTTTCCCTCAGTAAAACAATACATCAGCATCCTTTCACAACCCTTCTTTGACAAGCTCCCTTCCAGTTTCAACCAATTAATATGGGGACTAGGCGAATATGACCTGGACCCTGGAGAGCGTTATAAACGCCCACGACTTGTCCTTGGCAACGTATTAAAAAAAAAACCAACTAATCCATGACATAATATACTAACATAACATCCTAACATCCTTTTAACATCCTAAAGGATACACAGACATATGTTTAAATAAAACATACACCAACAAACCAACCTTTATTACCGTCTCTTATGTAAGACATCTTACACGGCCAGTAGAGGGTTGATACCCTGACCTGGCAATAACCGGAGGGCGGTCTGCAAGATCTGCAACCACAACCCTCCAGTGTTTTTCGCCGTCGTCGTCGTCCAAAAACCGGTGGGTAGGGTAACAAGACCTTAGCCATCAGTTTTATTACTGGTAAGGCGCCTTTTGTTCCGGTCCTCTGTTACCCGGGCAAACCGCGCTCACCAAGCTTGACGACGACCATGCCTATTCCCCTGACTAACCAGTCTGGAAACATGAGCTTGTATTACCTTCAGGAGGGTAATATTTTAACGTTCCTTGGACAGGAGCTCATCAAGGAGTCATCATTACCCTTAGAGGACCCCGTCCGCAACATCCTTGTAAGCGAGCGCCAATCACGGCAAGCTTACATCACACAAGCTGATTTCCAGCTCCTTGAAATGCTGTCTAAAGAGGATGTGCCCCGATGCGATATCACCCATCTATATCGCTCCATGGCTGCACACAAGGCACGAGTGGATGCAATAGATAGTTATATATTCCATCATGACCAGGCTACAAAATCCCAACAACAGTGGCACACAGTACAGCCAAAGAGGAAAAGAAACACAGCCTCTCATCCCAACATAAACGTGCCAGTTTCTACGGCAAACCAATATCATGCTCTGGCTTCCACCTCTGCTCAAAATTGTGATGCAGAGAGCATGGACGAGGATGTTGCCACTTCAGCAACAAACTCAAATTCAGGTCAAACAGGCAATGTTGCACAACAGCCGCAACAAAAAACAAGGACTACACCAATCTTTCTACGCAATCCAGAGGATGCTAGAAAGGTTGTCCATCACTTCTGCGAGGCAAGAGAGCCTCTATTTACTGTAAAAATACACGACAGACAGTGTCCATACAAACTACTTCTCCTGAAGCCCATAGGAAAGTTCGCCGGTTTTTGGAGTCACAAAAACTGGAATTTATCGCCACTCCCTTGGCTGAAGAAAAGAAGCTACATGTGACTATAAAAAACGTGCCTCAGTACATCACCACTGAAGAGGTCTCAGACCTCTCAAAGAGCAAGGGCTACCCAGTGGTCAATGTAGCCCAGCTCCGTTCAGTTCGCGGACCTTACAAAGGCCCCCTGCTCCACTTCCGTGTGGCATTAGAAAAACCCGAAATAACCGAGGGGATATACCAAGAAACGCAGATGTTTTCTGCAGTTGTCAAAGTGGAGGCCTACAAACCACCCCGTAGACCTCAACAGTGCACGAACTGTCAGCAGTTCACCCATGGAGCTGCAGGGTGCAACCTTTCCCCTGTTTGTGCCTCTTGTGGAGAAAAAGGCCACGATAGAAACGCCTGTCCAAAGAGACTGATAGATGGGGCGCAGCCCACCTGTGCAAACTGTGGGGATGCACACTCATGTCGCTACGCCAAATGTCCTATTTGGCAAGAAGCACGATACGAGATGGAGTGCCGTAAGAGAGGAACACCATCTCGAGTTGATGCCGCCCCTAGGGTCCCGAACCCTCGCGGTCTTCCTAAGGAGGCCTTTTACGGAACTAGGCACCCTGGCTTACCATCTTGCCAGCCCCTAAGTTTCCCATCTTATGCAGCTACCGCTACTATGTCTTCGAACCAGCAGACCACCGAAAACCAGGTCTAGGAGCCTCAAAAAACGCCACTTCCTCAGAGACAATCTCAACATCCAAGACACTCCTACAACAACTCCTCATTGGCCGTTCAGCGACAAGCTAAACTAATAGGAGAAAACCGCCAATATACGAATACACCACCAGCCAGGACAGCAAATGTAAACCAAGCATCATCTGGCATCTCTCCCGCAGATCACTCCAACTACGAGGAAATGGATTCGGCCTTTTATGAAGTAATTGACCGTATTCCAGGTCACCTCCGCATCCAGTTTGCTGCCACACTGGCAGAAGCACTTTTGTCGCGCCCACCAACACTTTCGGCGGACACAGTGCTAATCTGCACTATCTACACCTTCTGTAGTCGCCATGGCTAGTACGCCCATTACAAAACCAGACTTCTCTAAGTTAATAATATGCTACTGGAACGCAAATGGGCTGTGATCCAGGCGAGAAGAACTGACAGACTTTCTGGCAATGCACAAAGTCCAGGTATTATTAGTACAGGAAACACAGCTGCAACCGCACATAAGGATGAAAATCCCTGGAATGAAGTGCTATAGAAAGGACCGTGAAGATGGCTTTGGAGGAACAGCAATATACATAAATGACTCCATCTGTCACCATCAACTCGACATCCCAAATACCAGAAACATGGAAGTTAGGCGAGCAGAAGTATGGGGCTTAAGTAAGGTTAAAATATCCTAATAAATAGGAAGGTTTATGCTCCTCTTAGGTTAAGTAATGCTAGGTTAGGCTACCCGAGTAGTAGTATAAGGCTTAGGTTATGTCAAATTATGAAAGACCGTGTAAAAGAGTAGGAGCTGGGCTAAGTTAGGTTAGCGCAGCGATGAGGTGGGGGGGGGGGCGAGGTGTCATTATGTTGAGGGTAATATATTGGAACAAATTAGAAAGCTCTTGTGTTAGGATGCATACATTAGATATAGCGAACAAAATACTCATATATTACAAACGTACATAAACGCGTGTATGCCTTGCTATTTGTCTTAGACATTGATCCCATTGTCACTAGAACACCTGCAATACCTGCTTCCAGTACCATCTCACTCAGTAATCCTTAGATTACGCATGGCGGCCATCTTGCGCATTTGGGTCTGTTCCAGCTCTGTCTTATTATATCTACTCACGCCCAATGCTGGTTAACTTCGGTGATCGGACGAGAACCGGTGTTTTCAGCTTGGTATGGTCGTTGGCGAGAGAATATGTATTCTAAACGATATCTATATGGTAGAATTTTTGAGTGGATTACAGTGCTTCCTCTACTTAGCACGTAGACTTAGAGTTATGTATTGAGTAATTTTTGCCTAGTGCCGGTACAAAGGGGCCCGGCTTACAGGCTCAAATTTACATTATATATAATTACCAATGTTATATGGGTACTCTGGTTTGCTTTTTTCCAACAAAAACCCATACGGTGAGCAGCCTTAGCTCACCGAGAACAGTTTTTGGGCTTATTTTCACAGTTTTTTGTCCTTATTTGATACTTTTTTTTATGTACACGGATACATACGCTCACTCACTCCTGGGCATACCACACATATGTCCCATCACACGCACACACACACACACACACACACACACACACACACGTGCGCTCGTATATACATATTTACACACACACACTCACGCACACTGGGCACTCCAGAAAGATGCGTCCCAGTACTTCCAGCGCACTATATACACTTCACTATTTACAGTTTTTCCTCAGTGTTCCTGTGCGGCCAGGTTGCAGCTCCTGTGGCGTTTCCGAGGCACACACCTCTTCCGTAGTGTGTGGCCTAGGGCCTGGGTTGCATGGGCGCGCATCAGTCTGCGAGGCATGCCATGTCTAGAACATTTTAATTCTAGCATTTTTTCGATGCTTTGGTTCGCCTTTGCCAATATTGGCAATCACGTCATTTTGGTGATTCCTGATGCGCGCCCACGCAGCAGAGGCACTTTTTGTTATTGCCTTGGGAATGGATGGGATCTGGGTTTCCTGGTGAAGGGTTTGGTTAGTGGTTAGGATGGGAGCAGAGGATTTTTCGGAGGGAGAGGTTTTGGAGGGTTTGTGTCTGCTTCAGGGCGGTTTCTCTTGCTAATTTTCATTAAAATTAATGACCAGTACTTATTCGTCCTCCGATTTATTCTATAACTGAAGCTTCAGTTTTGCTGTAATTTATTTCCTGAGCTGTATGTGGTCGAGCTTGTTAAACCGTGATAAATCTTGGGCAGTACCGCGAATGAATTCGATACTGGCAAGAGTTGCCCGAGGACTAAATATCCGATTAATATGGAACTCGTGAATGGTACTTACTAGGACTACTCGATTTACTCAATGAAGCATTTAATAAAGAATAGCAATACAATGAAAACAACATGGATAATTTATATAATATTATTTAATTGAGCTTACTGTATACCAGTAGGATAACATAATAAGGCCTTTTATATTCCTTCAGAGAGCTTTGTTTTCCCTTCTTTTTTATTTAACGTTCTTTAACCGGTTAGATCATATCAGACGATGAATAAAATGGGTGAAATACCCAAATAAGCCCAAGGTCCATGGAGGTTAAAGTTGCCAGATAGCCGTCTGATAAGGGAAACCCTCGGAAAAGAAAACTCTTAACCGGATAACACCCTAACCGAGATTCGAACTCGGGACTTTTGGAATGTGAGGCAGACACACTACCTCCACAACATGGAGATGGGATTTATAAGTTCCTTATTTATTTTCTTAATCTTACGATTCCGAAATAGTCGCGAACTGGGTGCGAGAACCTTATTTGGACAAGATTTCGGTGAATAGTTGCATGTGAGTGCCTTTCAACCAATGTGCGGTCTCATTGAAGCCTTATTCACCAATCACAATCCCTCTAGGGACCTACTACGGTAGGTACGGGATTGGTGCACCTGCGGGTCCGAGCCGCTCTTTCATTTGGGTTCCTCTAAGAGGTGAGGTCTATCTCAAACGCCCATCAACTTTGGTCCGCATGCGTGTTTGACTTCATCAGATACCGCAAAGAGTGACTGAGTAGCGCGTAATTGCTGGTTATCATGTAAGATTGTGTTCGTATCCATAGATATAGATCAGTCCCGGGCAGGAGCCATTGCACAAGCTCATGCACTGCTGAAAGCAAATGGTCCCACCGTTTACACACTGCAAGGTGAGATCTAGTGTGCGCAAGACCCAGGCCAGGACACTCACCTAAGCCGGGATGGCGCCGAGTATGTGTGCATGCCGCCGCAGACATTTGCAGTGGTGGATTAAAGGGCCATGGCGATAATACATAACACAAACAAGCAAAACGCCTAAAGTGTGTGTGAAGGAAGTATTCGAATTCAGTGGTCATCGCTACTTAGTTATATATAGAACAGGGGAAGCGAAAAGTTCACGTCGATGAATCCATCCACCATACAAAAGGGCCTGGATAAAATAGCCGGTCCAGTCAAACCTATCAATAGATCTCGACATGGCACGCTCCTAATCGAACCTCATTCAGCATTCCAGGCAGCGAGGAATACTAAATACCAGTTTGTTGGGTAGCTTTCCGGTACGAGTGGAGATGCATAGGACTAGACTAGACTACCAGATGGCAGGCTGGGAACAGCCCGAGGTGTGTCATTCGTGTACCTGCCCTTTTAGAGTTAAACCACTGTATGACGGGATTAGGATGTTATAGGATGGCTGGTGAAGAATGGGGATTGTGGGTTGCTAGGAGGTAGCATAGGTTTATGCTCCTCATCGGGTGATAGTTTCAGTGTGCAACTACCGTTGGGCACTGCTGATGGGTGGTCCAAAGATGGATGTTTGACGAAAGTTTTGACTTCCAATCTTCACTTGGAAGGACTGCAAGGAGCTCAGCTTGCGCTGTTGATGGGGTAGCTCCTGTGTTACCGGGGGTGCCCGCAAGCCATGCGGGGAACCCGGTGTCGCTCAAGCGTGCGTTCTCCAGGGATGTAGTCCCCAAGAGACCTAACCAGGGCGCTCCGATGTTGTGGAAACTGGTCGTAAAATTTGGTTGCCCGGCGCCTAATTTCGTCCTCCACGTACGGGAGGGACGAGGCTTCGTGCACTAGTCTCGTAGGGAATCTACGGCATACAGGATAGATTACACGAAGTCCTCTATCCTGTATACGTTGTAGACGCAGGAGATGGTATCTGCAGCCATGTCCCAGATTTCGCAGGCGTACAGGAGGATAGGGATAATGAGATCCCGAAAGAGGCGTAGCTTTAAGGGAATTGGCATCCCCGACCGCAGCATGGGGTAATGCATAGGACTTCGAACATACACGCATTGGACGATATGTCCAATGAGATGCAGGAGAATCTAGAAGATCAAGGTGTTACATCTGTGTATCGGGTTCAGCAGAAAGGGTGAGGCGAATTACTGCCCACCTGCAAAGGATTAAGGCAAGGTATACCGTATCCATTCAGATGTTATTAGTGTCAACCCTTTGTACACACTAAAGCTTTCTGTGACGGTCAAGGCACCTGCGTTATCTCTGGAGGCGCCTGGCACAACGATGCGCATACATCACCTGCAAGTTATGTTAACTGCAGCATAAGCGATCACACGCACAACCATCATCTGCTCGGCCTAGTAAACGCTCCTTTGGAACAGAATAATTCATTATTTTCTCCCTTAGTTAGTGGGTTATTGTTGATTCCTCTGCCATTTAAATGGTGCTATTTTAATAATAAATGAATGCTAGTCATTTCATTGTACTACAACACACGCAGTGCATTCATGGCGAATGCACTACCAATTACAAGGTGTGATATTGCCTACAAATTCACGAGTGTAATGAATGAAATTAAACATTTAAGTAACATTTCTCTAAAACTTGCCCACAAAATGCATGTTTGCGTATTTAAGAATACTTTACTGATCGAGATGGCTCTGCAGTTCGAGAGGCCCCCAGATCCTTGCTCGTTGGAAAGCTTTTCTTACCTTCTCTGAGATGTTTCAGATGGATCGAGTTCTCCTCGGTTCCTTCAGAGGGAAGCCTTCTCTGAGCAGTCTACCTGTCATCAAGCTAGGAATCGTTAGGGACCTCTGTGCGTCGTGGTCAGCCAGCCTGACTGAAGCATATAGCCTCCTGTGTACCTTTACTGTGTCCAGTCCTCCTGAGAGTGGTAAGTACAAATATTGGCGTTGGGTCGTGGTGCGTGTCCGCTGCGTTTCCATGCCATTCATTCATTCATTCATTCATTCATTCATTCATTCATTCATTCATTCATTCATTCATTCATTCATTCATTCATATGAATGCTTTATCTAGTCAGTGTTTTTTATTGTAATTAAGTATAACAAATGTACCTATGTACATAAGCTGAAATAAAATTTTGATTTAACATCTTGTTGAAATAACATTTAATTTAATGCGAAAAAATCTAAATAAAATAAATCTAAGCGGTTATTAATTGGTTCCAGTATTTCTTAAGATTTAATTTCCAAATTTAATGTATATACACTAACGCTAGTTCATTCAATCTGTCTGCTCCCATATTGCTCATCAAATAAGTCTTCAGATAGATACCGTAATGTTGAGAACGAACATTCTGGTGTTGCTGTAGTTACCTATAAAGGGCAGAAAACCTCCAACACCTTGTGTATGAAGGGGAAAATAATTCCATTACACCCATTCAAAGGTGATATAAGCACCTCCATTGTTACTACCGAAGCAATCTAGGAGTTTCCTGAAACTGCAGAGCGATTTGTGTTATCGTAATCCTGTAGAATTGTAGATGTTCATACGATTTGGAATGAGATTGGAAAGTATACGAGGCATTAACCGCACTATTAAATTTCTGTGCTCTGAATTTCGATGTCAGGACATTATTATCATATATTTAGATATCTCATTATATGTACATTTATTATTTTAAGGAAAATAAGTAACGTAGAAAATGCTCAGATTCTCTGAATATATTTGTGAATTAATATGAATAGTTTTTTTCTTTACTTAGGTCCTTAATAGTTTCCAAATTTTCGGAGGGGATACAACGTCGATAATCCCCCCCCCCCCTTACATCCATTCCTGGTGTCCTGTTCGTGTCCCCTTTTATTGCTCAGATGAGTTATAAATACTGTCGATTCATCTCGTAACGGGTCTTCCTCTTCTCCTTTTCCCATCTAAAGGTCTGCCGTCTTTGGCTCTTTTTACTAGACGGTTGTTTCCCTTCCTGTTAATGTGCCCTTTCTAGTGCTTCCGTTGCTCATTAATAAATGTTGTTATATCTTGAATTTCGCAATTTTCTCCGATTTGTGTATTTTATCTAATAAGGGTTTTCCTTGAACTGTTTTTAATATTTTCATTTCGCATGTAGCTTAATATTTGTTTTGTTTCAACTGTATCTGCTCTGGTTTCTGCTGCATAACTTAAAATTGGTCTAACTATTGTTTTACAAATGCAGATTTTACTCTCTACTGCCATATACTTATTTCGCCAAATTATGTCCTGATCTCTGCGCTGCTTTATCATTGCATTTCATTAGTTGAAAAGGGAATAATAAATATCATATGAACGAAATAGCCGTTTGAAAGAAACATAAGTTAAACTAAACGTGTGTATAGTTCAACAAATAGTTTGCATAGTTTAACTGTGAGTGAAGTATTTATAGCATAGTAAACTAGAGATGGGAGGTAGGCTAGCGTTTCTCGAGTCTCGTGTAGTAAGTATGTAAAAGGTATTTGGGTAATTGCTACCCTCATCTCTGCAAATTCCCTGCAAGAGGCTTGTGTGGTTAAGTTGGTAGCACTGGATGGCAGCCAAATGGCTCCATGGAGCACTTCATCAAACTGCCTGAAGTGGCCTGCATAGTTTTAAGAAGACTTGAAGCAATTACCGCACTCTGGGTTACGAATTAAGCTAGGTGGCCATTTCCTGCTCTACGGTACCTCTTTTGGGTTATGAAGCGTACTTATTAAACTGGGAGCTCTTTATTCAATTTAATGCCCCTTTGTGCATATTGTTTTAGTGGTCCACTTGGTGCCCGACCATCTCTTTGTCATGAAAACGGACTTCCACTCGTCTAGATTCAGCGTATGCTAGTAATTGAGCGATTTCACAGTTATACCTACATGGAACAATGTAACATAACTTAGGTTTTATTGTGCCTACTTATTCCTTTCTCTACCATCTATCTACATCAGTAAATTGTACATTAGATTGGATTGCTCTGAATTCACAAGTATCCATGGAGGCCCGTTAACATTGAACATATCAATGGAAATGTATAATATAGCATAACAAATCTGTGTTGCACTCACATAACTTTCTCTAATCTTGTACAAACCATTCTTACAATCTCTTATTCCCGTATCTTCATGCTAGTCGAGATAAACATTTGCAGAAGTTATCATACTGCCGCTTTCCTTCTAGATGCAAGGGGAATATGAGAATACACTAGGCTTTGAGCGATAGTCAAATGTTTTAAAGCTTTGAAATTCCGTTCTCTTTGCACGGCCAAACAGATAAAAAAGTGAATAACGATCTTCCATTTGAGAAAAGTTCAAGTACTGGAACACTCACACAAATAACAAGGAATATCTCCGAAATAGCTCACTCCACAATAAAATGCATGCAGACATAACTTGTGTGTTTTAATGAGACCTACATTTTTGTATAGTAAGATTTGGTCTATCTCGTACGGCTTACCAACTATGCAAAGGTTATCAAGAGTAAACAGGACTACGTAGGTTATAGTCAGAACATTCAAAATATACATTTCATTTGCCACAAAATATGGCATTTTAAACAAAATCGTTAGAACCATTTTTGAGAAAATTAAAATTTTTGAACTGTGAAAGAATTTTCTTCAAAATCTTCGTGTCGTATCCTTGAAATATATTAAACTTAAATACCAACTTTGGTTTTTAACCGACTTATCGTTTTTCAGTTACCTGTTGACAGACACACACACACACACACACACACACACACACACACACACACACACACACACACACACACAACACACACACACATGCGGGGACGCGCGGACCTTTTTCTAAAACTGATTTTTTTTTCTTTGTTGTTGCACTCAGGGGCCTTAGAACATATCCCGGTGAAACTTTGACATCGAAGTTCTGGGTGAATTCAATACTTCCACTCCATAGTATATGTAGTAGAGAAAGTAATACATTATATATAGACACGAAAAACAAAACAAGGTAAATTAGAAACACAATTAAATCTTCCCTGCAGTTATACTCGTAAGACTAACATAACATGTATTTACAAATACAAGTTGAACTTCGTTTTAAACTTTCACCAGACTTTTATTGCCACGTCACACTTAGTTATATACTTAGCAAAGAACGGCATCTTTTGTCAGTTGTAAGTAGCTTTCGAGCAGGCATCAATTAATGTAATTAACATGTTTTGTCACTCAAACAGCTAGTAACTACTTAAAATCTACATAAGCATTAACAGGATAATTTCTTTATTCAGATAATTTTGTGAGAATAAAATGATTTTCAGCATACGTACTCTTTAGCAACAATTTTAAATAATTAGGAAAAGCATTAAATATTTTTATGGTTTCATAGTATGCACTTTTTTGTTCGTTGCTACCTTTTTATCTTGTGTTTCTCTCATGAAGATTACTGTTTGATATAAATGTGGCTCGATTGCATATAACGAATTTTAGGATCGAAAGTATGTGCCTGTAGGGTAAGAGTAATATCTTCAGTCTTCTGAAAAGATTTTTGCATGAGCGTCTTCTATGGGCGTTGGAAATAATTCTTACAACCTTCTTTTGTATGAGAAATATTCGTTTAATCTCTACTGAAATGCCCCAAAATAAAACTCCATATTCCATGTTAAAGTTAAAATATACATAGTATATTAATTTAAGTATGTCTATGGAGATCACGTTTGCTAGTTGACGGATAGCATAAGACGCAGATGGATGGGGCACCAGAAGTGGCCGGGCATATTTGAAGGTGGTCTCGATCCATTTCCTCTTGCAGATCACATAGAGGACAGAGTGGTGAAGAATATATCCCAATTCTGTTTAAATATTTTGCCAGACAATCATGTCCTGAAATCAACCTGAAGGTTGCAACTGCTGTTTTTCGAGGATACTCAGGAATTACTGTTTGAATGTTTGATAGTTCCCATCTTTTATTTTTTGGTTTCTATTTTTCATAGTAATATT
>CM060963.1:39322616-39390116 GCA_030765045.1 Tenodera sinensis
ATAGACGCAATACAAGCTGGGCTACGCATAGCAGAAGAGGCAACAACAAGAGCAGATAAACATGTGGTTCTAATAACATTAGACGTTAAAAATGACTTTAATTCTGCACCATGGAAAGGGATTGTTCAAGAATTAGAGAGACGAAAGGTAACACCATATCTGATTAACTTAATCTGTAGTTATCTGGATGACAGAGAAATACAGGTAGGAGAGGAGAGTAAAATGAATATGACATGTGGTGTGCCACAAGGATCGGTGTTAGGGCCCACATTGTGGAACATATATTATGATGGAGTGTTAAAACTGGAAATGGGGGAACAAGTAACAATAGTGGGCTATGCAGATGACCTTGCCCTAGTAATTTGTGGTGAACACAGAGACATTCTGGAAGACCGGATAGAATGGTCTATAAAGAGAGTTCAGTCCTGGATGGCAGGGAAAGGGCTTAAACTGGCGCCACAAAAAACCGAGGCCGTAATTATAGTAGGCCGAAGAACCATAAGAGAGGTCACAGTTAAAATCGACGATATACGCATAACATCAAAAAAAAAAAAAAAAAATATAAGATACCTTGGTATACGGATGGGCCATAACCTAAGCATGTCGGCGCATATACAAAGTATTGTAGAGAATGCAGAAAAGATCGTGGGAGCTCTAAGCAGATTGATGCCAAATGTGGGAGGGCCTAAGGCTGACAAAAGACGCATTCTGGGCAGTGTAGTGAATTCCATTATCCTATACGGAGCGGAGATCTGGGGGGAATGGATAGACAAGGTCACATATAGGAAACTTATAGAAAGGCCATATAGGAAGATTTCAATCAGAATAGCCATTGGATACAGGACTATCTCAACCAAAGCAATCCAGGTCATTGCGGGAATGATCCCGATACACCTACTGGTGGAAGAAAGAAGACACATGATTGGAGCACAATGGAACAGAAATTACAGGACAGTGAAGGAAAATATTTTAAATAAATGGCAGTCTGAACGGCTAGGTACTGCGGTAAAGACACTTCGGGTGGGGGAATAAGCTTCCCCACTCGACTCGAACTGCCTCTGGAGCCTCTGGAGCCTCTGGAATGCAGAGGTCAAAACGGGCCAATGGACAAAAAGGTTGATACCTGACATAAAGAAATGGACAGATAGAAAACACGGGCAGATAGAATACTTTTTAACACAATTTTTATCCGGACACGGATGTTTTAGAAGCTACTTGTACCCTTTTGGTCTGGCTTCAACCGACACATGTCTACGGTGTGGGGAATATGATACGCCAGAACACAGTATATTCAGTTGTCCAAACTGGAAGGAAAAGAGAATGCGCCTTCAAGATAAAATAGGGAAAATAACAGTGGATAACATAGTTTGTCTTATGTTACACAGCAATAGCAACTGGAAGGATATTACTACATTTGTAAAAGAAGTTTTAAAGGAGAAACATAGTTACGACAATAACGATCAACTTAAACACAGATAATTAAAAAATTGATAAATTGAAACAGGTAAAAAGGAACATCAGAGTGTCACAGTCTCCTGAAGTAATGCCACTAGCAGTTCCAGGAGACGAAGCAGCCCTATGTGACTGGAAGTAGGGGTTTTTAGTTGGTAGAAGCCCAACTCCCACACAGAGTGGTGTCCTTTGAGGATTTTCCTCTACTATAAAAAAAAAAAACCACCACCACCTCCCACCTCCACCACCGCAACCACCACCACCAACAAGACCACCACCTCCACCACCACCACATCCACCACCACCTCCACCATCACCACCACCACCGCCGCCACCACCACCACCTCCACCACCGCAGCCACCACCACCAACACCACCTCCACCTCCATCACCACCACCGCTGCCACCACCACCACCACCACCTCCACCACCACCATATCCACCACCACCTCCACCATCACCACCACCACCTCCACCACCACCTCCACCACCACCAGAACCACCACCACCACCACATCCACCACCACCTCCACCACCACCAGAACCACCACCACCACCACCACATCCACCACCACCTCCACCACCACATCCACCACCACCTCCACCACCACCTCCACCACCACCACCTTCACCAACACTACCACCACCACCTCCACCACCACCGCCGCCACCACCACCACCACCAGCTCCACCACCACCACCTCCATCACCACCACCTCCACCACCACCTCCACCACCACCACCACCTCCACCACCACCGCGGCCACCCCCACCACCTCCACCACCACCTCCACCACCACCACCAGCTCCACCACCACCACCTGCAGTTCCAGGAGACGAAGTCCTATGTGACTGGAAGTAGGGGTTTTTAGTTGGTAGAAGCCCAACTCCCACACAGAGTGGTGTCCTTTGAGGATTTTCCCCTACTATAAAAAAAACCACCACCACCTCCCACCTCCACCACCGCAGCCACCACCACCAACACCACCTCCACCTCCACCACCACCACCACCTCCACCACCACCACCACCACCTCCACCACCACCACCACCACCAGCTCCACCACCACCACCACCTCCACCACCACCACCTCCACCACCACCACCACCTCCACCACCACCACCACCTCCACCACCACCACCACCTCCACCACCACCACCTCCACCACCACCACCACCTTCACCAACACTACCACCACCACCTCCACCACCACCGCCGCCACCACCACCACCACCTGAACCACCACCACCGCCGCCACCACCACCACCTCCACCACCAGCTCCACCACCACCACCTCCATCACCACCACCTCCACCACCACCTCCACCACCACCACCACCTCCACCACCACCGCGGCCACCCCCACCACCTCCACCACCACCTCCACCACCACCACCAGCTCCACCACCACCACCACCTGCAGTTCCAGGAGACGAAGTCCTATGTAACTGGAAGTAGGGGTTTTTAGTTGGTAGAAGCCCAACTCCCACACAGAGTGGTGTCCTTTGAGGATTTTCCCCTACTATAAAAAAAACCACCACCACCTCCCACCTCCACCACCGCAGCCACCACCACCAACACCACCTCCACCTCCACCACCACCACCTCCACCACCACCACCACCTCCACCACCACCACCACCACCAGCTCCACCACCACCACCACCTCCACCACCACCACCTCCACCACCACCACCACCTCCACCACCACCACCACCTCCACCACCACCACCACCTCCACCACCACCACCTCCACCACCACCACCACCTCCACCACCACCACCTCCACCACCACCACCACCACCTCCACCACCACCTCCACCACCACCACCACCTCCACCACCACCACCACCTCCATCACCACCACCTCCACCACCACCTCCACCACCACCACCACCACCACTACCTCCACCACCACCACCACCTCCACCACCACCACCAGCTCCACCACCACCACCTGCAGTTCCAGGAGACGAAGTCCTATGTGACTGGAAGTAGGGGTTTTTAGTTGGTAGAAGCCCAACTCCCACACAGAGTGGTGTCCTTTGAGGATTTTCCCCTACTATAAAAAAAACCACCACCACCTCCCACCTCCACCACCGCAGCCACCACCACCAACACCACCTCCACCTCCACCACCACCTCCACCACCACCAGAACCACCACCACCACCTACACCTCCACCTCCACCACCACCACCACCTCCACCACCACCACCACCTCCACCACCACCACCAGAACCACCACCACCACCTACACCTCCACCTCCACCACCACCACCTCCACCACCACCTCCACCTCCACCACCACCACCAGAACCACCACCACCACCTACACCTCCACCTCCACCACCACCACCGCAGCCACCACCTCCACCATCACCACCACCTCCACCACCACCTCCACCACCACCACCAGAACCACCACCACCACCTACACCTCCACCACCACCTCCACCACCACCACCTCCACCAACACTACCACCACCTCCACCACCACCACCTCCACCACCACCTCCACCACCACCACTACCAACACCACCACCGCCGCCACCACAACCACCACCTCCACCACCACCACCTCCACCACCACCACCGCCACCACCACCACCACCTCCACCACCAGCTCCACCACCACCACCACCTCCATCAACACAACCGCCGCCACCACCACCACCTCCACCACCACCACCTCCACCACCACCTCCACCACCGCAGCTACCACCACCAACACCACCTCCACCTCCATCACCACCACCGCTGCCACCACCACCATCACCTCCACCACCACCACATCCACCACCACCTCCACCATCACCACCGCCACCTCCACCCCCAGCTCCACCACCACCACTTCCATCAACACAACCGCCACCACCACCACCTCCACCACCACCTCCACCACCGCAGCCACCACCACCAAGACCACCTCCACCTCCATCACCACCACCGCTGCCACCACCAACACCACCACCTCCACCACCACCACCGCATCCACCACCACCTCCACCATCACCACCATCACCAACACCACCACCGCCGCCACCACCACCACCTCCACTACCACCACCGCCGCCACCACCACCACCCCCACCACCAGCTCCACCACCACCTCCATCAACACAACCGCCGCCACCACCACCACCTCCACCACCACCACCTCCACCACCGCAGCCACCACCACCAACACCACCTCCACCACCACCGCTGCCACCACCACCACCTCCACCACCACCACATCCACCACCACCACCAGCACCTTCACCAACACTACCACCACCACCTCCGCCACCACCACCTCCACCACCACCGCCGCCACCACCACCACCTCCACCACCACCACCGCCGCCACCACCACCACCTCCACCACCAGCTCCACCACCACCACCACCTCCATCACCACCACCGCCGCCGCCACCACCACCACCACCTCCACCACCACCTCCACCACCACCATCTCCACCACCACCTCCACCACCACCACAGCCGCCACCACCAACACCCCCTCCACCACCACCGCCGCCACCACCAACACCATCTCCACCACCACCTCCACCACCACCACCTCCACCACCACCTCCACTGCTACCACCACCGCGGCCGCCACCACCACCACCTCCACCTGTTGCTCTATATTTATCATTATTATTATTATCATCATTATTATTATTATTATTATTATTATTATTATTATTATTATTATTATTATTATTATTATTATTATTATTATTATTATTATTATTATTATTATTATTATTATTATTATTATTATTATTATTATTATTATTGCTGCTGTTATATATTTTTACTTTCTCTACTGGTAAGTAGGGGAAGTATTGTATTCCACCCTAAAATTCGATATCGAGATTTCACCGGAAATATATGTTTTGAGACCCCCTAAGTGCAACAAAAACATTTTTAGAAAAAGGTCCGTGTGTGTGTCAGTCTGTCTGTGTGTCTGGGCAGCACAACTCAAAAACGAAAGGTTGGTTAAAAACCAAAGTTGGTATTTAAGTTTAATGTCTTTCAAGGATGCGACACGAAGATTTTAAAGAAAATAGTCCCACCCCAAACTACCCTTTATATGGAAAATTTTTCGAAAATTTGGATTTTCTTGAAAATGGCTATAACGATTTTTATTAAAATGCTATATGTTTGAGATATTTGTATGACAAATGAAATGTATATCTTGAATTTTCTGGCTATAGCCCCTGGAGTCGTATTTACTCTGGACGACTTTTGCATAACTGGTAAACCGTTAGAGATAGACAAAATCATACTATACAAAAAGTGTAGATCTTGCTAAAATACACAATTTATGTCTGAATAAATTTTCTTGTAGGGTGAACCATTTCGGAGATATTCCTTGTTATGTGTGCGAGTTTCGGAAAACTTAAAACATTCGTGAAATGGAACATCGTTGTTCATTTTTTATATGTTATGTATGCAAAGAGAACGGAATCTGAAAGCTTTAAAACATTTGACTGTCGCACAAAGCGTATTGTATACTAATATTCTTCTTACACCTACAAGGAAATAAGCAATAAGATAATTTGTACAAATGTTTATCTTAACACGAAGAAGATATAGGAATAAGAGTTTGTAAGAATGGTTAGTACAAGTGTAGAGAGTCATGTGAGTGTAACACATAAGATTTTTTATTAAGGAGTATTCTACAATAAATGTTTTTCTTGATTCCAAAACTATCTTCTGCCTCCATAAGTCCCTGCCCATAGCATCTTTTTCCTTTAACCCTCTTCTCTCCATACTCCTTTTCGCCTTTTTTTATTCTGCTTTTTAACGACGCTGTCAATTGCCAGGCTCACAACAGCGTCGCCGGTGTGCCGGAATTTTGTCCCACAGGAGTTCTTTTACATGCCGGTAAATCTACCGACATGGAGCTGTCGTTTTTAAGCATACTTAAAAGCCTTCGGTTTGGGCTGGATTTGAACCCGCGAACTTGGGATCTATGGGTCAGCGTCTAACCAACTGAGCCACCCAGACGGACTCCTTTTCACCCCATCCATCCAGCAATCCTTAGGTTTCCCTCTTCTTTTCCCTTCTACTTTCCAATTTGGAATTGTATTGGATATTCGATCCTCTGGTGATTATCAACATCATCATCATTATTGCCTCTGTGGCCGGTGGTCAGTGATCTGGCTTCTCAAGTAAGAGGTTCTCGGTTCGATTCCCGGCTAGGGTTGGGGATTTCCAGAATAATTCCCTTTCCTCCACAGTCTGTAAGTATGAGTTGGAAGTGAACGTGTTTAATGTCAAAAATGATAAAAATCAACGTTAAGAAACCCTACAGTACAGCGAACAATAACACCATCGGTTGTTTCTGAAGTCAAAGCCCCCGATATGACCAAAGAAGTTAAAAGGGGCTATACAAATGAAAGAAAAAATAAATAAATAAAAAGGGGGATGGAATAATAATTTCAAAAAGAAATACGTGGGAGGTAAATGAAGTTAGATAATTCAGGTTTATACATTTTAAAGCAATGTTATAAACATTCAATGAGAGAGAGTCCACATGATCGGTATAACATGTAGTCGAGTTACTACTTTATTAGCACAATGTCTTCTGTTAACATCTCAAGTGCATTGTTGAATTAGGTTACCATACATACAGAGTATGCGGCGAAGGGAAAAGTTAATCTTGCATGTTTGCAATTTCATTCCAGCAAATTGTTAACCGGTGGATAATTGCGTTAATTGTGACAAAGGGAAGGCACAAACTCTGGCAATCTCTTAATTACAAACATGCCTTGAGCCGTGAGGCATAGTCAAGTGGTTGTTGGGCGTATAGTCGTGCAACAACCGTCCAAGAACACCTCGCAATAAGCCAGGCTCAATAAAACAGAATATTCAATACTTGCATGTCACTTCACTTGTTTAAAACAGTAACAGCTTCTTACAGCCCTTGTACCCACACATTGACAAAGAAGAATATGCTAGTATTCACGAGTAATGCCACTGGTGATTGTCAATTATTTATCTAGAGAGTTGCATTTATTAAGACTTTCACGAATTAAATATCGATATAGCCAATGAAATGTTATTTAAATTGTGTATTGTAATTACTAATCTCCTCACCCTTAGATGGCAACATCAGCCTCTCAGGCAGATACAAGATTTCTCAATGTATAGTAGGCACATGTGCAATGTTAGTTTGATTTTCTATTTCAGCTATGCTTCGATGTCGAGGTTTCACCGGAAATATATGTTTTGAGGCCCCCTGAATCAAAAAAAGAAAACATTTTTAGAAAAAGGTCCGTGTGTGTGTCTGTGGACAGCATAATGAAACACGAAAAGTCGGTTAAAAACCAAAGTTGGTATTTAAGTTTAATGTCTTTCAAGGATGCGACAAGAAGATTTTGAAGAAAATAGTCCCACCCTAAACTACCCTTTACATGGAACATTTTTCAAAAATTTTGATTTTCTTGAAAATAGCTCTAACGATTTTTATTAAAATGTCATATGTTTGAGATATTTTTGTGACAAATGAAATGTATATCTTGAATTTTCTGGCTATAGCCCCTGTAGTCGTATTTACTCTGGACGACTTTTGCATAACTGGTAAACCGTTAGAGATAGACAAAATCATACTATACAAAAACGCAGATCTTGCTAAAATACACAATTTATGTCCCAATAAATTTTCTTGTAGGGTGAACCATTTCGGAGATATTCCTTGGTATGTGTGTGAGTTTTGAAAAACTTGGAACTTTCGTGAACTGCATCATCGTTGTTCATTCTTTTATATGTTAAGTGTGCAAAGAGAACGGAATCTCAAAGCTTTAATAGATTTGACTATCGCATAAAGCCTACTGTATTCTAATATTCCCCTTGTACCTACAAGGAAATAAGCAATAAGATAATTTGTACATATGTTTATCTCAACTAACACGAAGAAGATATAGGAATAAGAGTTTGTAAGAATGGTTAGTACAAGAGTAGAGAAAGTCATGTGAGTGCAACACATCAGATAGTTTTAGTTAAGATCCTTTGTGCTCCCTGGTCCACCTATACGCTTTATGGATACGGGACACGTATGTACGTACAAAAAGCAGCATCAGTGCTAATAGCGAAAGGAAAGTATCTCGACAGTAGCAAACTGCATCTCAAAGAGGTCGTTCTGTTCTCTTAATTAAATTGAATTAGCTTTAAAACAGGCGCCGCCATCCGAACTGGCCGTCGGTAGCTCCATGTGGCAGTGATTACAACCTAGGTTATAATGGGATAATGCGTTCAAATTCATGCCGTCCGTCGCCTCCAGGCCAAGTTCAACACAATAAAGCCTTTTGTTCTGGAGCGGTGCGACTATCGAATAAAACCGCATTAAGAACAGCTTACAGACAGAGGAGGCTTGTGCTCGACAGGGCATTGGCAACAGCGGCGGCTTGTAGCTAACAGCAACAGAAGATATGCACGTTTCACGAACTGATATTATATCTTAAAATTCTAACCTCTATTCCGAGGATTTATATACATCAAAACAGATATTAGAGAACCTTTAATTAAAAATCTGTTGTGTTCCATTCGCATGACTTTTTCTATCCATTCTTCTTCAAACTATTTTTACGCAGGCTTATTTTAAGTACCTATTTCTTACTAATCTAGCTGCACTTTCATTACAGAAACTTTTCGAAGGGCACTGTAGGCTCAAGTGATACAGTTTAAGATGGGCCGCTGTGTAATGGCTTTGCATGCCCATGAGAAACATTATACATATTTGAACATTCAAACCAATAACAAAGAATATCTTAGAAATACTTAACACCACAAACTTACGATATTTTACATAAAGAGTGTGCTTTAAAGAGAATGTTTAGAACACTAAATTTTGTCCATCTTTTACGGTTTTATCAGTTTTATACAATTCACTGGAATGAACAGTACTTCATAAGCTGTTCGCAGAAAATTCAAGGGATAAATTTCATTTGTCAAGCAAATATTTGTAACATGTAGTACTTTAATCAGACCCTTTACGTAGCGCAGTGGTAATGCATCTGCCTCTGACACGAAGGACCAGGGTTCGATCCCCAGTACTGGCATGGAGATTTTCCCCTACTGGGAGGTCTGGCACGGGGTGCACTCAGCCTCGTTATGTCCCGGAGGGTCCAATTGAGGAGCTACTTGATGGAGAAATAACGATCCCAGGTCGTGACGGCCGCATAACGACCGGGAGGGCTCGGGGCGCGGACCACGTCCCACCCTGCAGTACTGCACCCCAATCATGACGCCCGTAGTGAGCAGACGTGGGGGACGCAGCGGCCGGGCGGCACACCTTAGCTCTTGATGGGCTGTTGCGCTGGGGTTTAGTTTATTACTTTAATCAAATCCTGCAAACCATTTTTGAGAAAATAAAACAAAACGCAAATTTTTCATGTAAAAAAAGTTTGGTGTGGAGAGATTTTCTTGAAAATGTTTGTGACACAGTTTTTGATGACGCTGCAATTAAATACCACGTTTGATGTTTAACGGGAATGCCCATGTGGAGGTTTTAGTCTATCGTCAAGGTGTGTAGCTGGAGTTTTGAAGAGATAGTCCATGTGCAGCCTAAAAGTACTTGCATTATGCTACACTTGAATACAAACAATATTTCCTTCCCATTTTGCAGACTTGGAACTGCCTATAACTGTGTGTTAACATGTTTATTACTAATTGGTATACACATGTATGAGTTGTTACAAGTAGGGTTAAAATATTGTTTGTAAAGCTTATAGATATGTCTGCTAATGTTGGAACTTTCATTCAACGTAGTGTAAAAACTTAAATGAAACTGCCTTTATGAACCCTAACCTGCTGATGGAATTCTGCTGCAGTGCCATTATTGTTTTTTCCTTTACCTGATTACCCTCACCTTATGTAGGACTTACAGGCCAGTGCCTAGGGTCAGACATCTGTCGGGGAGCAGAGGGACCTATGGACCAGACAGAGTGAAGACCTGGAAGTGGGTGGTTAGCCAAGCACCAGGTATGATTGTGAGGAAGAGGATGATATGAAATGCAGGTGAAACCATGATTGGAAGGGGATAATGGGGGAAACCGGAGAAAACTGCCCTGATGCCGCTTCGTCCACCACCAATACCACATGCGGGCCTCTGGGATTGAACCCGGGCTACCTAGGTGGTAGGCAAACGCTCTAACCACTCAGCCACGGCGCCGCCTGCAAATAAAATATGTACTTACCTAAAAATCTGAGCCGTAATTATGACATTGCGGCCCACTTTTGGACGTGTTTACATATTCAAGCTTTCATCCCAGCCCCTGTCATACACACACGTGCACGCACACAGACTATTCAGGGAGTGTCAAAAGATATATTTTTGATGACATCCTTTTCAATTGTTTTTAGTGGATTGTAATGCTTCTTTTAAATAAACAGCAGTAAAAGTAAAAACATTGTATGCATAAAATGGCTGAAAAATATTCCAAAGTATTGGGGGAGGGGGGGGGGGTAAGCATGAAGTACCAAATTCTGTGAAAGTGGTTTCTTTTTGTCGGAGCATATCAGGCTCAAATGTTTTAGTTGAGAGGACTCTCGTGGGTGTATGAATGTGAAATTGTGGCACGGCTGTGAAACAAATGCAAAGTATAATCTCATTATCAAGTTATTGCATCAATGAATAATTTTTTGTTTAGTTCCAAATACAATAGTTTGCCTAACTACCTGCCTAAATGGCAGAGAAAGTAATAAACTTCATGAAAATAAATTTTAATGACTAAAGGAAATCGTGCAAATTCTGCACAACAGGTTTTTGGGGAACTGGAAAGGAAAAAACATTCAAAATACTGGATGAAAAAGAAAGCAGAACATTTATTTATAATCATTATTATCGTGTTATGTACATGTACATCTTATTTAATCTTGGGTGTAACTTGAATTAAAATAACATCCTCCCAAACCATTCATCAGTCCAGTGATATGTAACTGATTGTGCCACACTTATTAATATTATTATTGTTGTTTTTCATGAAACCCTGCAATCACTACATAAATGCATTAAAGTAAACCTTTTTTGTTTAGGGTGATGGAACATTGAGATAAGTTACATACAAGTCTTCATTTCTTAAGAAAACAAATACTGAGTTCACTTTAGGAAGATTCACAGCACATTGAGAACAAAATGACTGCTAGTCTTCAGGGTGCAATAGCAAATTTGTGTTTTCTCTCTTGTGAGTGCTAAAGATGCTTTTTACATTCCAAATATTAAATCACTTTAAGAGTGCTTTGGCAAAAATCCGGCCTTTATGTGTTTACATGATTCAATAAAAAGGAACACTGTAGTCCGGGCTGGAAAAAGTCACAAATCCAAATATTCTAATAATTATTATACTTGGTTTGTCTTGTAACTCAAGCAGTTTTATTTATTTATTTTGAAAATATGTTAATATGTATAGTTAAAAAGCAACGTTTTTAAAGGGTTGTATATTAGAAGAATACATTTCTTTGTGCAGTTAAATATGCTACGTGAGACACACACCAGAAATAAATTTTTGTCTCCATATCTTTTTTAATTTACTTATTGTGAGCTATTACTGTTTACTAATTGCTTTATATAATATTGGAAAACACACATGGTCCTATTTTGATGAGCTTCTACTTTCTGCATTAACTTCTATTAGTAAAAACTCCTTATTTTCAAACTAAATGAATTACTTATTTAATTAACACATAAAAGGCATTACAAACATTTATTTCAGTAAAAAAGTCATGAACATGAAATGTTATTTCTTCAAATTTCTGAAGCTCTCATTAAATTTTAAAAACCTATGTGCAAAAGTTTTCAATTAAGCACCAATGCCTCTAAAAGGAGAAAACTTTAAAAATGCACAGACAACCATTGTTTTTCAGGCACTAAAGTAAAATAACAGATGTCACTGCAGTTCATGAATGATGCATTTTATAAAAAACACCCAAATGTGTTATTAGCACCATTTAAAGAAACAAAAAATACTAGCAGCATCGCTTAAGAGTATTGAGGAACACGACTTAATTAATATTATATAGAAATTCTTGGTTCTACAATTCAGTTGCTAAACCAGAAAACATCCTAACAGTCTTTTGTTACATAAAACAGAATACTAAATTAAAACATTGGAGTTTTATATCTGAATATATTATGCAAAGCTCTGAAGCTGAAAACAGTTGCAATAAATGCATTTATAGGTTATGCAAAATGTTTAATTCATACACACAATTTTTTGTCCCTCTAGATTTTCTTTGAATACACATTTACCCTGCATCGAACATGAGGCATCGTTGCCAATTCTCACAGAAAGTTCAGTTAACGTTGCTGACATGAAAAACCAGACCAGTATATCATTTTTTCCCCTCACTACAATATATTTAGATCACTGGTTTCTTTTTGCCATTATTTTCATTAATTGTGAGCTGGTATTTCCTCATAAAAAAAGAAACAAATAAAAAATGGCAGTATAATTTGGCCTTCTTTTCATACATTTTGACTAGTTTCAATATAATAATTATGTGATTAGTTATAATTATTATCTATATACATTTCGAGAGCTTTGTACACTTTTTTTTAAAACTGCAGTCGTTGTTATTATATTTATCCTATGTTTTAATGTTACAATGTTCCTAAAGTAAAACACACGTCAACGTTAAAATATTGTTTTGTATGTACACAATTTACGTGTAGGCTTAGGGAAACTATAACCAAACATTTTTCTTTTAAATGATTGGTTCTATTTAAATAGTATTTATATCACATTGGTAATTCAAGATGGGTTGGAGAGAGAGATAAACAAATGCTCACCAAGTACAAAATCTGCTTTGCTATTTAAGCTTCCCCATCTTCGTACAACTGCAAATCAGTGCTTTACTATGACACCCACAAATTTTTATATTTATATATAATTATATACACATTCTGTATAAATGTTTATATGCTGTTTAATGACACCAACATTTAAATTATCATGTTAAAAATTACAGTATATTAGTGTTTGTATTGTGTGGGAGCAAAATGCAAAGGACAAAGAAATGTAACCTCCAAACACAATTCTATGCAGCGTTAAGATAAAGGCAGAGTAGCTGGATAGAATCCTAAAATACTGTATTTACAAAAGTCAAAAAGTTTAAAGTATTTGCACAAAATTAGTTTTTAATTATCATAAGGATAACACCAGTGGAAACTATTTTCTAGTGGCCGATAGGGTTCTTTCGTCCTGAGCACACAAGAACCTTGTTTATCCAACCTTCATTAATCTGATTTATCCAGATTCATTTTTACTTTTTCACCACAAAAATATATGCATCCCTTGATAAATACCTATGAATGTATACAGTTACAATATTGTCACCCTAAATGGCATTGGTCACATGCTTCAAGTTAACAGTATTGTTACTGTTCAATGTCACAGAACAATAAAACTAATGTGTTTTTTGAGATTATGTATCATTACAGTCCTGTTAGCAATTACAGATGACTTTCAATTCTTTTCCACTCTGCTTTTTCAGCAGGAGCATTAACATATGATAGTGTTCTGCAGTACACTAAAAATTGCACTAAAATGATGCCACTTCTCTTCAAATGTGGGGCAGTATGCAAACAAAATGGATGAAAATATGTTTTGTAGCACTTTATCCGTTTAACCAGTTGCTACAGTGTCGAGTGCTAAAGTCATTTCAACCATACTGTGTTCCACTCAGAGAAGGCAGGCAACAATCTGTTTTTGATCATTTCCTAAAGGTGCCTTTTTCCAGTAGATCTTTGGCGGAGATAGTCAGAGTTAAAGAGTTAGGTGGACCACTACAAATTTAACTCTAAATCAAAAGGCTATCGGTGGCGGTAAAAAAAAAAAAAAAAAAAGAAGCAACTGTGAGAGAAAATTTAAAATGAAAGTGTATAAAATTGTTGAATCTATGAGTATGTTTATAATACACTCTTTTGCTTTCCATGTTTGTTATTCAAGACCGATGCATGTAGTATAAGATTGTCTCATAAGTTCATTCATTTTGCTCACATGTTCCATTTACAACACCTGAAAACTCTTAACTCTCTGTACACTTAAGTTATCATAGTTGCCTAACCACCCCTATGACTTAGAGGTCAAATACCAGACTCATTATTGGATACATTAGTGTGTGTTTATGACTGACGTTGGATGGAACAGCATGAACTTGTGTTCACAAACTATGGAAAGCCAAAAGGAATATTTCCAACATCTTATGCTGTTTTACTATCATAAGGGCAAAACTGCTTGGACAAAACAATGCTGGCAGAAATGTAACGAATCGAACATGTCAAAGTTGTTCAGTTCAGTTTCAAGCTAGGAATTTCTCCTTAGAACAGAAAGTTTGGCAACTACTCTCTCATAGCTGTGCTGCAAGTGAGGTGTGTAACGAGAAACAAACAAATTTATGAGGCAACCTTATACAAAGGGAATGAAAGATCAAATGGGAAGAAGTTTGTCCTTCAGCGTCTCCTGGCCAGTAATCAATCTGAGTCCTGTTGTGTTGTCATATTGCTTTCCCCTTAAGTGGGGCTTGATGCGTGCCAAGAAATATGAAGAGTGGGGGTAATGAGCTTGTGATGCTGTACATGTAAACGTATCTCATTGGCTGCAGATCAGAACTCTTCCCATTTGAAAAGCACAGACATATTAATGCATTAATAGAGAAACATAGTGAAAATCAAAAATATATAAACTACATACTTAAACTTAGTGTATTGAGGGTTTTAACTCCAAGGATGTAGATAAATTCTATAGCAGAAAACAGTGATATATAGAATGCATTTTTCATCACAGACTAATTACCACTTTTTAATTCAATATATTTTTTGTATATAGTTTTCTGCTTATTTTTATAATAGTGTAGCACAAATGCTGCACAAGCTGTCTTTGTTTTTCAGTGATCCAAATTACACTATCCTAAACCAAAGTTTGTATTCATTTAATAGTTTGTTTCTGGATTATAAATAAGGTTCTTGTTAAATAAGTCATACTGGGTGTTCCAATATTTTTTGGATCTAAATTATAATTAGGTCTATACTCCAGAGCAAATTTCATTAGACTTCTATGCTAAAGCAATTACAATCTTTTATAGAATTAATTGCCACAACTGCTCTAAGTTCTAGGGATATCTTCAGATACTTAATCTTTCAAATAACCTCAAAGAAAAGATATTTCATAGATATATCTATTTGAGTTGCAGTGAAAAAACTGTTTTAATAAAGCAAAACATTTTGAACCTCAACTACATTAATTTTTCCTACTAACAAATCATATGAAATGGCAGGAGAACAGTTTAAATAAAATTCAATGTTAATAATAACAGACCTTTTGATGAACTTATGGATCCTACATAAAGCCAAGAAAACCTCCACACAAGGAAGAACAAAATATATTTGAATACCCAGTAAGCTATACAGATATTTCTTTTATCCATAATAGCTGGAAATATTGGCTCCATGTATGATCGAAAATATGCCTTTGGGTTGAGAGGACCACATCTAATTCCCAGCACCAGCATAATTATAATTTTTACATTATATGAGGTGTGGTATAGGGTGGTTTCAGAGAGCCACTTGATTGAAAAATAAGACTCCTGTTCTGGCACAATAGCACCCTCACAACACAATTTTCTATGTGGATGGAGGTAGAAGGGCTCAGTCTGCTGCACTAGTGAATATATTTATAATAATTACAAGCATAAATGAATAGTTCTAAAGCAATATTTCTGAGATAAAAGGCATTTTTCTGAAGAAAAAAAAGTTAACATGTGTGGATTTTATGAGCTTTTAATTTTTAAGATTGAGTAACTTGATGACTAATAAAATTCAAAGCAAAAATTCTTGCCACTAGCTGGTTTCTCACTTGCTTTTTTTTTAATCAAGTTTCTGCTATTATCTTTACAAAGAAGTCTTTTAGTATTGCGTATTATTTAAACATAACAGTAAGAGCATTTTGCTTGTATTTATTGGTATAACTATCCTTGTCCTTTGCACTACATACATATGTATGTTAAGAGCTCATATGAATATACACATATATTTATACAAACTACTCAGTCAGTCGTTGTTGGAAAAGAGGTGCTTACAGTGAGGGATCAATCAGTTACAGTCTGGTGCATTATAAAGCAATTTGGAGTAGGGATAGATCCACAAACTTGGATGAGAGAGACAGAGAGGAAAATTTATTACTCCTTAATGAGTTTCTTTATAGAATAAAGTGTTGAAAACAAATCTTGCAAATACAATATGAATTCCTGTACTCTGTTCCATAAAAAAATTGGCAAGTAGTTGCTGCTTTGTTTTACTGGCCACTGTTCCACAAAATTTTGTAGAGAAAAATGTTCTGTCGTAAATTCATTTTTAATGTAGCGTTTTACAGTACCAAATTGATTTGTTTTATAATATAAAAGCACTCAGGTTATTAAAGTGCAATATGATGTTTAATGGTATATAAGCTATACTTTAAGTGGTGTTTGATGTTTTCTGATGGTAATGTTTCCCCTGTGTATTACAATCAGGCCACAGAAAAGGGATTAAATTAAAATTGAGTTTTTATTTATGGATGCTCTTTAGCTGCTATGGTTCCCATTTTATAAATATTAAAAATAGAAGCCCTATTAACAATGAAGTATTCCTCATGTATTATATCCGGTTTATTGGGTCACTTTATTTACTCATTGGCCATGACATAAAATTGTTAAAATCAATTACTTCACCAATAGAACTGAACATTTGGGACAAAGTATACACCATCAAAAACCATAACAGAGCAGCATAATTTTGAAATCCCAGCAATAAATGAAGTGTTAAAACTTTGTGCCTCTAACACCAGATGGCAACAGAGATGTGCTGGAGGAAGAAGCTGATTTCAGTCACCTAATGGCTGAGGATGAGATCAAATGATCTCAAAAAAGTTCCTGTTTTTCCAACATGTTATAAGTGAAGGGGTGTGTAAATAAAATTACTCAAAAATCAAGATTTAATACATGCCATTTTATATTGGTCATGAAATATTTAGACCTAAAATATCCATTGCCCTCTGCTGAGTTTAAACTCATGATCTTGGGAATTAGAGACTAGCATGTTAACCCTAGACCAGCCATGGGCAGAACGTCAGGTATGATTGCAACTGTAATTGTGGCCTTGACTTGGAATAGCGCTGATTTCACATCTTCTACCCCAAGAGTGTGTTCTGTGTCAAGCAGGTTGCAGAATCTAATGTGTTGGGGTTTGCCCTCACTGCCCTGGACAACGGAACATACCACTGAAAAGGGGTGGACAATGTTCAGCAGTTAGCGTGCAATGTTTACATGAAGAAACTCAATTAAATCATTTCACCAGGCACTATACAGCCTTGAAAATTATTGAATATCCCATATCATGTTGGTTATCATTAAAGGGCTCAAAACTGTACCAGATGGTCTGGGTTTTCAATATTGGGTCATTGAAAGAAATGACTTTCTTCATTTAGAACTCATAAGCTTTCATTGATAAATGATAGGTAGGTTTATGCAGAGTTGAAGAACTTGTTTTTGTCAGGGTTATGATTCTGCCTCACTACAACACTGAAAGTAGGCAAAGAAGAGTTTTACACCTATACCACCTATACCACCTATACCAGAATGAACATTAGTTAGTAGTGAAGGTGTGTGTAAATAAGTGACTCAAAATAAAAAACTCAAACCTATACCAGAATGTCGATGCAAGAAGCATAGAATCAGAATAACACTTTCTCAATGTGTTATTTCTCAGCAAAGCATCATTTTTATTGTTAAAAATATACTGCATATTTTCATGTTTTATTTAATTTGCCTCTACCTTTCTTTCATTTTTTTAAATTTTCCAAACAATATTGAATGTCATTTACTTTTTGAAGAAAACTGTGATGCTTTAACTCTAAAATAAAAATGTTCATCTGACACACTATTTACATTATTAAAATTGTATGATTCTGAAACTACTAGCATTATGCCACAACTAAGCATATTAATCTTTTTCATAAAGTACATTGTGGAAAAAAGTGCCAGGCAACAAAGCCACTTACTTATGAAACAGGTCCCATTTATCAGGTTGTTATTACTTCACTTTGTGCAACAGATTTTTCAAACATCTTTCATGTAAAATTTCAGAACTAATATTTACACAAATTACACAAGCAGCTGTAGAGATTACAAACTAAGCTTTTCTCCCTCATTCTCCAATTTTGGGTCAATCTGCTTCAAGAAGAGTCACTTTAAATATTTTTATTAAAATGCTAATGCCTATTCTTTATACTTGACTGCAAAGCAAGAACACGTTCTTAAAAAAAATACTATCTCATATATAGCCACACAAATATCTAGTGCCTTATAATAATTATTATTTCACTCCAGATTGTTAACTGCTTTGTACCACCAAGTTATACAAGAATAATCCTACGTACATATGCACCAAGAAATTTCCTTTTTATTCCTACAAGATTTTTCAGAAACTTCTAATGTATAAATAACACTTTTCTCTTATATTTTTTTTTTGTCAAACAGTCCTGCTTCCTCTGGAATGCACAAATCATCTGTTTATTTATCCATTTTTATAAAAAATTAATAAATAGTTCATTATTACTATACATATATTATTGTTTAGTTGTTACACAGGTTGATAGTCTTTACTGTAGACTACAGTTATTTTCACATGCTTACCTATGTATGAGGCACTACAGGAAAGTTTGACGCTACTACACATTCCAAATTAGAACATTTATTAAAAAGGGGGTTGTCAAAGCAAACAATTTCAGGGTAAAAAGTTAGGATTCCAGCAAAGTATGGTTGAGCATTGGAAGTTGTTGGAAACCATGTTTTAAATAACATTTTGTGACCAGCTTCAGAAGGTTCATCATATCAACTATAGCATTCTGACAGAAATCTGGATATAAGGCAACAGTGTGTTTAAACTGGAATGAGCCAAATTTCAGTTAATTCCTGATTTGAGCGAGAAGATCTAAATGCATATGTACACATGTGTCCAGAAATAGTGTTCTCCCCTTCCCAAAATATGTTAAACTACTAGGTATTTGAACAAGATCAAGTGTTAGCGGTATTGTAGTGAACACATTAGTGGGAGATTAAATTACAAAAATCACCAAAAGAAGGCATCTTTAATATCTTGTGCAGCTTATAGAATGGAACTTTCTACTCAATTTGATATATAGGTTATGTTGTAAGCAGAATAGTTATATTTTAAATATACCCTTAAACTGGTCATTTTGGATGAAACAAGTAAAACTGTTTTAGAATCAATTGGAAACTGATGCTGTGAAGTGACGTAATAATTCCATAAAACTACATACAGTGAGACGATAGTACACTCATACTTCACATACAAATTTTAATTTTTGATACATTTTGTCTTCAAGTCTTCAGTTTGCTTTGCACAGCTTTTTCTGTGAACGACTTTCTCTGGTATGAATAATCCACTTTCTTAGAATCTATTGAATACACATAGTTAAATTTCATTTTAGAATGATATTGATCTATTACAATATAAATTGCCAGATTTAAAGAGGTTAACCTTTTGCACTGTTTTGCAGAAAATGAAATTTTTCCAAAACTGGTGCACCTTTTCTCTGAAACTAATTAACTCAAGAGCTGTGAATTTTAGTACTATCTTCTAAAGATGTACAATAAACAATCCTGTGCAGCAGTTCTTTTTTATTTTGAAAATTATGGCAATTGTAATCATGCTTACCAATGAATTTAGGGACTTTTTCACAGCAAAACTACCAAATTTATATTGTAAAACTAACTTTTGCTGCACAGGATATGTGGAAAGCACAGGATCGAGATGAATGGAGGAGAGTTGTGAAGGAGGCCAAAACCCACAATGGGGTGTAGTGCCAACTAGATAGAGATAGCATAAGGAACTTGATCACAAAGTATCATGACAATTGACATTTTGGATCCTGAGAAAAGGTACATGAAAGAGTCTTGATTTTAAAATGTTTGTTCGTTTTGCAGTGATGGTTTAAAAATTCCAATAAAAAGTTTAAAACTTTCAGCATCAGTAGAAAACTATATCTGAAATGTTTAATAGCAACTTTCATTGCATTATCCTCAAAATTCTGTATAATAATTTGTTTGTAACTTTGCAGATATAAATGAAAGTGTAATATCTATTAATTAATCAAATAACTAAACTGTGAAAAGACATAAGATAACCAAAACATAAGTATAAAAAGAAACAAATATTGCTGTTTAGTATCTATGAATTGAGGTGCTTATATGTTTTAATAATGATTACAGTTTCTATTAAGAGGCCTTTCTATTAAGATATTTTTACAGATTTAAAAACGCATTACTAAATACTGGTACAATATACTGCACTTACAACATAGTACTGTTAATGTACAGAGCAAACCAATGAACTGCAAACTATATATAGTGTTTTGCCTATATGCAATAGTGACACTCGCTATCTGCAACTATCATATGACAATGTACTGGACTATTTTAAAAGGCTTTACTTACCAACTTTATGAAAAGAGCTGCTGAAATGATCATTGTTATTGTCCATTCATAGGGTGATTTAGGACCTCTTCAACAAATCTTGTGTATGATAGGTCTCGCAAACAGGATAATTTTTTGTCAGACAACAGATGTTAACTGAGCAAACAAGATCCAAAGGTTATATAAACTCATTTATTGTTCTAAGAACAATGCAAATTAAATGAAAAGTTGTAGCGATATCTCCACCTAACAATGGGTGTCAGAGCTTTAATCCTGTCATAATTAAGGGAATAGTTTATTAATTATCCATGTTTTTGTAGTAATTTCTTTGAAAGTTATATAAAACAAAAGTCCTTGTAGAATTATATTTATGTTATAAGCTTCGTAAAGGTTAATAAATAAACATAGGCACAGTTATGCAGGGAAATCTGCAAGTTTCCTGCCAAGAAAACAAAATAATTGATGCGGCCGTTGATACAATTTTGGCGTGAGACAATAAAACGTTTGCATTAGATTATTGTTATTGTCTTCCTAAAGTACCGTGAGTCTCTTAACGAACTTGCGAACCGTTGCTAAAATTTAAAATGTTTAAATAGAAAACCAATGAACATCAAAGCCCAATAAGCATAGCCAATCAGGGGAAAAGCGTGGGTGAGAAAGGGGACAGTTCAGTGCTACCAGGTGTAAGGGAAGGTTGTGTCTGCGGGTCGCGGGATAGACGCCACGTTGTTAGGAAGTGTCACTGAGTCGTTACACGTCCAGTGATTGTACATTATTCATATAGATATTGGGATTCATTCGACACAGCAGGAGATCATAATTTAGTTAACGGGTGGAAGATAGAACTTGCAGAGTTTCCTGTAACCCGAAGTGCCCATAGGGGAACTGCATCTTGTGTTTTTCTTCTGAGGAACCCTGTATAAAAAAAACCCATTCCTTCTCATCACCGTCCAACACACTGTTCCTCTCACCAATATTTCTCGTCGAGGCTGACCCTGAGAAATTGGCGCCTCCTCAGCTGCATCAATGAGACGACTTCAAGCGAAGAGGTCGACCAGAAAAGGGGCGGTGAATACGCTACAAAGTATTTCAGCCTTTCAAAATGTTCACCTTTGACTCCAATGAATTCACTACACTGTGTTCCATAGACTATTGAACTCTCCCCAACATGCACAGTCTCTGACCAATGCAGTCAGAGGCAGTGTGTAGTGCAGTCATTATGCGACCACAACCCCCTGTATGTGTTGTGAATCTCCGTGACAGAATGCAGAACTGAGGCGGAACCATATTCCACATTGTGTAACAAGGAGTAAATTGTAGTTCCTAAACAATGCATCAGCCAACATTGCTTATTTGACAAAAAATGATCATTTTTGTGAGACCAATCACTTCACAAAGGTTGTTGCAGAGATGCTGAATCACCCTGTATTTTTAGCATCTCTCTAACAAACTATCCATCACTTATCTTAGTTCATGTTGAGTAATGCTGGCTATTTCTTGGGAAATATTTTGTTTTTAAACTTCTAAAGTGTGTGGGTTTGATCTGTATATATCATTTTTTAAATTTATTCTGAGAAATATGTTGAAGGTTGGAGGACCAAGGTAGCCAGAAATGTTGACTAATTATGAACTGTTCTCATCAAAATATATGAACTGTGGCAGTCTTGCTGGAAAAATGGTAAATATCATGCTCCCCATTTCTAAAGGAGGGAGACAAAATTATATTCACATATGTGAATGCATGACTAGAAGAAATTAGTCCAGTATTTCTTTCTCTTTTTACCCATTGATTTTATTTCTTTCAAGCTTAAGGTGGAGCATATGAAAACTGAAGTTTTAATTGGATTTGCTTCTACTTTTTAGAGTGGGGTGCAGAAATGTAGGGTGGGATGTATTAGCGCCCTAAGCCTTTCCAGGTGATTATGTGGCCTTTGCCACCTGGGGTTACTACTTCTTTATCAAGTAGCTTCTCAATTGGCCCCTCCGAGACCTAACAAGACTCAGTGCACCCCATTCAGGCCTCCCAGTACAGGAAAAGTCCTCATGTCAGCACTGGGAGATGAACCTGGGTCCTCTGTACCAGGGGCACGTGTGCTACTACTGCACTAAGGAGGCGCTCTCTCATTTTTACTGCTTATTTGATATAAACGCAAAATGTAAAATACCAAGTTTCAGTGTTTTAGCTTTAATACTTTTCACAATATTAATTTTTTATGCCCTACATTGAAGCAATTTTGAAAATATGAATTTTTACATTCATTTTAATTCATTAATACCTTTAATTACATTACAGCTGCAAGAAATACAATAACATTTGAAAATATCATATTTTTGAGTACAAGATCTGAATCATATTGTACCACAAAAAGTCAAATTTGTTATTTTTGTCACTTTTTGACAAATTTTCACAGATGCCTCACCTTAGTGTACTATTATACTGAAAAATGCCACGGAGTAAATCATATGATGAATGTCCTATACAAAGAGAGCTTTTATGATGAATGTATTTCATTTAGTATGCCATCTGGAATCACTCCTTGCGCTATGGACATGTGCTTCATCACGTGAGCTCATGCATCTACTTATTTACTTTACCCCACTGTTTCTGGACAAATGTGTACAGTTATGGCTTACAGATTTAACTCCTAAATTAAAGGCTAGAATAATGTACTGATGTAACAAATAAACAGCACATAACTATTTTTTATTTTATTTTAATAAATACAATTGTAGTTGCATCCAGTATAAACATATTAAAAGGCCTAATGTTAATGACTGGAGTTCTGAGTAAAGAAATTTTAAATAAATAGCTATAGACACTTTAAGAAAAAGAGATAAATTTAACGTATATTTGCCATGGCTTTAATTCTCTTTATGTATTTAATATTTTCCCATCTGCTTTCTAATGAAGAGGTATTTGGCGATATGCTCAGAACTGGGAACAACTTGTGAATGGCTTATTTGTAATTGGACAGCCACAATTTTTAGCACCGCATCGTGTGTAGGAGTGTCAGTTTTGCCGTGAGTGAGTTCACCCAGACCGAGAGGCCAGCCATCAGCACTGAACGAAACAGCCCCATGCACATGATAAGGTGACTAAGAATTGTGACTTTAGTAATTGGATAGAATTTTGAAATAACAATACAAGCACAACAGGTCTAAATAAAAATTTCATAACCTCATTCTTAGTTTAGCAATCTACACCTGTGAGAAAGAAGAGCTATGTTAGAATGGATAGCAGTTTAGATGCCTATGTTTTTGTGCATTATAGATATAAAGTATCAGTACCAAAGTACTCTGTAAAACTGAATTTTAGTAGAAAGTATTTTCTTTACAACAAAATAAACCTTACAGGTAGACAATTTCAAACGAATGTTCAAGATGGCAATGAAAATCTTTCTTTTGTATAAGAATATATAAATAATTTCCTATAAGGCCTGGTTCAGCAGAAATACAGTTTGTGGAAAAAGCTTGCTGGGTGGGTGAGTTGAAATTCTAGGAAGATAAACTCAAGAATACTGTCCTACAATGGTTAGAGCACAAACCCACTTCTTTTTATGCCACAGGCATCAGTAAACTTTCATAATGATGACAATGGTGTGTGGATGTTCAGGGGAAGTACTTTAAAAAACTGACATACTTTGGGTGTCTCTATGTATGCATTTTTCCTCTCTAAAAATTAAAATTTCTGTTAACCTTGAATGACGTTATAAATAGGTAGAAGTATAGGGTTATCGAGTTTCGTGTAACCAAAATTCTCCTAGGAACAGGAATTCTAGTGGCATGAAATAAAGTGTATGATAGATTTATGTATATAATTCATGAAAAGTAGTGAAAATAAACAGGATACCAAGTTACCTTGAGCAGTACACATTGACACAGTGTGGAGGGACTTGTTGATAACCCTATATAAGTGCAAGAGGAAGTTAATGACATATTTATTTTATGCTAAATTGGGATTCATAGGAAGGAACCCTACTTGCATTTCTCATTACTGACAAATGTACCGTCATCCAAAAGAGTTTCCGAGATAACCTTGAACATTGGTTTGATGTAAGATAATGAGAAGCAGCTAAGAAGTTTAAAGCTTGGTTTATAATAAGCAGAAACAGGAATCACACTGGGAACAACCAAGTTAAAATATATGTACTACAAATTTCAACAGTTTAGGTAATAAAATATTTTGCATAACCATCTTCAGGTTACAAATTATTAAAGGAGATCATGAACCATAACCACTGCTAGGGCTCTTGTCACAGCCTTGGAAAATAAAATGAGACAAATAGATTAAGATGATTTCTTATGACAAATCAGAATGATGCAGCTTTTAAAGAAATGTTTACTGTATTAAATTTTGAAGTAATAATTAATTTTTCTTTCACAGATGCTGAATATAACCTGATGTTGGAAAGTTAGAATCAGATTGAAAAATTCAATGCTAAAGTCAGATTATCAACCACAGATATTTGACTTTCTGTGCCATTGCTCTAACCAACTGAAAAATTCAATGCCATTGTTGGAATTTGAATCTTGGATCTTTGGCTTTTCATACTGTTGCTACCTCTAAGCTTGGGAAAAGTACTTGCAATATTGTAAGTCATTATTAGAGTATCTTATCTCAAAATTAATTTGAGAGTGCCTAATGGTTTACTGCAAAAATCTGAAACAGTGACTGTTTAATGTGTAATGGCAAATTGCCATGGTAACTCATTTGTTTAGAGCAACAGCATTGAAAGCCAAAGATTCATACTTAAAATTCTGACTATGACATTGAATTTTTCAGTCTGATTCTATGTTTCCAAATTTTGAAGTGGTTTAACTGTACAGTAGAACCCTGCTAATCCAAATCCCGCAAATCTGAAATTCCAGATAATCCAAATACAAAACCCATCATTAAAAAAATAATAAAAAGTTTATTTATTATAGAACTGACAGTCATTATTGAAACTACACCTTCGGAGTGAAATGTTTATTGCTGAACATTGCTATAGGCAATGTGCCTTCACACAATGCATTTAGTTGGTGTTAAACATTTTTATATCTACTTAGGTACCGTACCAGTAACTATCACATGTTTATGAAACAATAATTTTCACTTAACTTGCAAAATTGGTAATTTTCTTTTGCCATGAAGAACTACACCTGCTTGAAGATGTGATGTTATGCCAGTGTTACATGAACATCACATCATTTTGTATGCCAGCAGCTTGCTGTTCTATATAGCGTAATGCCAGTTCAATCTTTCTTCAAACAAGAGGCTTGATCACAGTGTTTTCTAGGAGTTTTGTAATAACTGTTTATTCAAACTGTCCCAAGCCTCAGGTAGGCAGTAGATGTCCTTCATGGCTATTTTCTTCATTTTTTGTAAGATTCATAGGTCAGAAGAATTCATTGCCATTATGTGGTGCATAGTAACTGCAATATTGTCACTTCCTCAAATTGCTATGATATGTTACCTTGTAGCTGCTAATCCTATAGCTGAATTTATAAACTTTTTTTTTTTTTTTTCGAATTTTGCATAATCTGAACATTTCCAAATCCAAGCAGACCAGACCCCCAGTTAATTCAGATTAGCGAGGTTTCACTGTATTATGTTTGTTCAGTTACAAGCAAATAAAGAATATCACTGGTCAATTACAAATAAATTATATTCTAATGAGTAAAATCCATTTTCCATGTTGATATTCATATTAACATATACAAACTTTTTCTCACCTACATATTTTGTTTTCCATTCCTGTTCCCAGTTCAATGCGTGCAACTTTTTGTATCTTTGGGCAAAATGTAACCATTTCTACTGTTTTTTGTTTGCACCCATAAGGTTTCACACTTCTAATCCTGCCAATCCATCAGTTTCTGTGTATGAGTACAAAATAGTTGTGCACATTCTATGAACATATTTTTGAAACATAAAGAAGCAACTTTGCATAAATATTGACTATTCACTGCCATCTCTTGCAGAGATTAGTTGATATATCCACATATATGGTTTACCCAACTGAAAGTTTCTAGTTTTTACAGCAAACTTCATTCTTAACTAACATTATAAATTACTGGTCCTTGTCAACATGCTCAAGCACTCTTGAAACCTTATTTACAGAAGTTTCTTACAGATTATATACAGCTAATTACACTATTCGTATTGTCCATCTGAAATGGCACAGGAATATTCTCTCTACACTTAGCATTAACCCAACTTCCTTATGTCTCCACAGCATAAATATGCTGCTGTTACAAAAGCAAATGAAGAAACATTTTCAAAGAATTTAAGGAAATCAGACATTAATGCCGATGAACCTATGTTTATTCCAAGACATAATATAATATGCCTTTCTTTATTTAAAGCTTTACCCCTTTTTGTCATTTTCAAACTCTTTAACAACAAAACATAACTGCTTTCATTTTTCTGTATATTTTTACCCTATCAACTATTTTATTTATTAATGTGACACCATTTTCAAACCCTCCATTGCAGGGCTAATAAGCTCACTTATTTTTGCTGAAAAATTCCAGCATTTGAGGATTCATGTACCTTGCTTTCCAAATTTCTTTCAAGAAATGAGTAGTAACATGACTTTCTATTTAAAAATCCATTTTTATCTCAGATATTTCTCTGTTTTCCTTAAGAACTGCCCAGAAAGCATACTACAATTTTAATGGACTACACAAACTGCTAGAGTCTATTAAAAAGCTCACTCACTCACTGTCATATTCTTTACAAGGCAAATATTTCCTTTTATCAAGGATACATCCTCAACACTGGTATTTGGTTGTGAAAACTCAATCACAAATGTAGGATATTTTCTAGGCAGTTCTTACTGTATGAGTGCTTTTAATTTCTCCTTACAGTTATTACTTTGGACATGAAAATGACCAGTTAGTGAATCACAAAATATCTGCAACACGAACACAGTTTCTAGATATGGGTGCCCATTAAACGTTCAGTATCACTTGCTTTTTTGACATTCTGTTTGAGCTGTTTTTCCCTAAAATGTTTACAAAAGCTTTTCTATGCAGAAAAACCTTGCTTAACCAAAACAAAAAGAGCCATTCCAGATAACCTACTCACTGGTAATTACGAGGGTTGTCTGTAAAATAAGGTTATAAATTTTTTTTCACAGTGAAAAACATATTTATTGACATTGAATAATACATTTTTGTAAAGCTTAGACTTTTTCCTATTTTTCGATATAATCGCCATTCTGATCAATGCATTTTTGCATGTGGTAAACCAACTTTTGAAGACCTGCATCATAGTACTTTCCCGTCGTACAGCAAAGATAGTTTAAAACAGTTTCTTTCAGCTACTCTCCAGTTCTAAAATGCATCGCACCCAGGTGTTCCTTCAAGTCAGGGAAGAGATGGTAGCCACTTGGAGCTAGGTCTGTGCTGTAGGGAGAGAGCGTGACAGTATCCCATCCAAATTTGTTGATGAGATTGTTTGTCACATGGGCAATGTGTGGACAAGCGTTGTCCTGATGGAAATACACTCCCTTTATAAGCATGCCTTTCCTCTTGTTTTGGATTGTGTGGCAAAAGTTCTTCAACGTCTCACAGTAGCGGTCTGCATTGATTGTTGCACTGATAGCCAGAAATTTGCACAATAACCCCTTTCTGTCCCCTTTATCTTTGGGTATTGCTTGTTCTATTTTCACAATGATGTCATCTGAAACCATTGGCCGTCTAGAATGCTGGTCGTCATGGACTTCTGTGCGTCCATCTTTAAATTCTGTGCACTATTTGTGTACGTGTTGTACACTCATATACTGTTCTCGGTACACTTCACACAGTTGGGAATGAATCTCCAATGGTGCAGTGTTTTTTGCTCACAAAAAACAAATCACAGAGCGTAATTCACACCTGGCAGAAGAAGCGAGTGGAAGCTCCACTTCTAATGTCTGCTGAGCCAAGACTGAGTGTGGCAGGAGACTGGAAGAGGGAGGACCAAGCTACACGTCAGTATTGCCAGATCTAATATAACAGCGTTTCTCATGACTGCAAGGCTTTGGGAACCTTATTTTACAGACAACCCTTGTATTATACTTCTATGTAGTAATGATCATGTTTTTATATGCATGTATTTTAACTCTGGACACAATACACAAGAAGTTTTTGTCTTAAGAATTTAGTCCTCTGGTCCTAATAATGTCGGTTTGATAAACTATAGAAATAGGGTGTTGTTTACTCCATGAGGTCCAAATTTTTGCGGTTTTCTAGATATAAATATACTTAAAACAGCAATGTCAAAATCATAATTTGGTGGAAAAAGATTTTAATAGCTTGAAAGGAATAATACATTATGTTTCAATATTATGGCTGACACACAATTTAATGGCAGGAGGAACTGGTCAACACAAAATCAAATCAGAGGTTTGCCAGTCCTTGTGGTCTTACACAGTTAAATAAGCTGTGAAATCACACTGTAAAGCAAGTGATATTCATTTGTGCCTACAAAATTTATTTGCACAACAGGAAAGAGAACAGTAGTGGTCAGCTATCACCCACCATTAAATGTTGTGTATGCCAGAATAGTGATATTAAAACTACACTTTTATTATTAAACAATTATTAGCAGAATTTTTTCTTGGATTCTTGTACATGAAATTTGAAGTTTAAAACATCTCTTATTATCCACTATGAAGGCATTTTCTGAAGTCACTATTTCCTACAGCTGATTTATTAATTTGAATTTTCTTAAGATGTGCCATAAATATGCTTTCTAAATTGAAATGCACAAGAGAAAAGTGAAGTTAATTCCATGAAATACAATTTTGTGGGAATTGTATGTTCCATTTTGACAAGCATCTCAGTAATAATGTAAACTATTATCTCTGGTTTAAGAGCAAATTCTAACATGTCTTTCCATAAAAGTTAGTGCTATTTATGAGCTGGAACATAACAATGTTATCTAATTTTCAACTGAATGTGTCTCGCACATTACATAGAGTGAAATTATTTAGGAGGTAGCATTAGAAACTTGCTTTGGTGAGGTCTTCAGTTTAAACTGCATTTTTTATAGTGTTTAATATAGGTCGTGCGTTACTTCTTGACGAATGAAAATTTTATATGAAAGGTTGAATGCGAGTCTCTACTCAGCTTTTGCGGGAACGAGAGAGAGGAGGTACAGTCTGCAGTGAGATGACGCGCATGCTTCTGAGCTGAAGTAGTACAACACTACAAATCAATTTATGACACTTGCAGTAATATCAGCCACACGTATTATACACTACACCTCTATAACTGTTTCCACTTAACTTTCTTACATTCATTCTATTCCCGACATCTCTCCCTCGTCTGAATTGCTATTTTCGTTGCATGCATACATACATCCGTACCACACAAAACTTCTGCAGTCGACTGTATACACAAACGCGACAGAGGAAAACAGAGGTGTCTGTTATCGTAGCATAAACATTTGCTGACCTGTTTATTAAGGGTAGGCTCACTCATTGGATTTCTGCTCAAGGTCATTCGTCAAGAACGAACGCGCAACCTATATCTGCTTTTATTACTTGTGGCACTGCAGATATGTTGTTAGCTAATGCTGGATTTCTGAAAATGAAGTCATTAATCCTCTTGCTCTCCAATATTTTTCACTGATGATATTGAAGAGAGCAATAGCACTGCAGATATTGACACTGATGAAGATGAAGCAGCAGGGGAAACCAGAAACCTGGAGGAAAATTGCCCCTGTGCTGCTTTGCCCACCACAAATCGCACATGCAGTTGCCTGGGATCAAACATAGGTCGCTCTGGTGAGAGGCAAATGGTCTAACCACTCAGCCACAAACTCTATTGTGACATTATGACTCATCCTGATCAGTGATTTCCGAGAATAAACAAGGTTTTATTATATTTAAAAAAGTTAAATAACTAAAATGCTATATTTCAGAACTAAATAATAATAAGTAGAAATTGAAGGTAACAGCTAAGCTTCTGACAAATTATACATTACTTATGTTTTGTGAATATGCTTAAAAAGGGTGAAGTGAAGTGAAGGATAGTCAAAAAATATATATAAGCAATTTATAATTTGTGTGTCCTATTTGCTGATACTAACTCAATTGTTACTTATTATTAGAATAATCCAGTTTACATCTATACTTCCCTTTTCCTAATAGTCTTTAATTACATTTAGTTGTACTAATGTAGATCTGCACTTTTAATATCATAGAATTTTTTTTATTTCGGAATTTAATGTGTTTCAGAAATGCTAACACTATGTTGAAGAGATACAATTATTCCTTGCTCTTTGAAAATCTCTAAACTTCCTGCTATGTTGGACCTTGGAATTGTTATTATCAAACATTTATAGTCTGCCGACATTGTAATAATGTCACAGTAAAGAATTATATTAAAATTTCCCTTTAATATTTTAGTTGTCAGTCTTCACTGCTTATTAAATTAAGGTTTAGTTAAGCAAGATTTTGCTGTAATCCTTCAAGCTTATCCTTTTTTGGTGCCTTTGGTGCCTTGCACTTTGTATATTAGAAACAAGGGCAGTATCAGCGTACTATAAATTAGACAAAATGAACTTACCCTGTTTGGTTCATCCAGAATATTTCAAGTTCTATTATAAAATATTTCTTAACACTTGCAACCCCATTTATTTTCACAGAGAACTTTCAGGCACGAAAGTGTTCTTACATGCATATTTCTTTATGTGATCACACTCGATCTTAGTGCCACAGTTTAAAGAAGAATCTTTTCTTATTGTTTTTTTTTTTTCTATTTATCTCTTCTGCTCATGAATTTGTTGTTCACTGTCTAACAACACTTGTCTCAAGTAATTTGCTCAATTTTCTCATGTAAATGAGCTGAGGGTATGAAACTTCAGCTGGATATTAACAAATTCTGGCTGTTCTATTATATTAGAATCAAATTCATAGGTTGGATATGTGCTTATTCTTCAATAACCTCTGATATTTTTATCATGGTTGACAAATGTCCAGTAAAAATTTCAAGAGCATAACTCGCTTGCTCTATACTTTTTATGGCATTTCCTCAGTGCAGTATTTCCTTTTCTCTCTTAGAATATTTTCATTAGCCAAGTGGTAAAACTTTGCTTCCACTTAGCATGATATAAATTTAGAATTATAAATAATTGTATATAAGTCCACTTCTCATTAATGGAAGTCTTTGCTACATACTCTAAAGGCTTGAGGAAAATGAAAAATGAAGTTTAAGGCATAAAGTTGTTGCATGATCTATAGAAAAGGGGAACTATGGGGGTAAGGCCATCACGTGACAGGAGCATAGCCAAGGTTTTTTCGTTGCAAGAATAGATGAATTTCTCTGAAACTGGGTCGTTCGATGTCGTGCCGTCGCCAGCATTCACACATCAAATCGTAGATGTCCTTAGTGCATGGAGGTCGTGGTAGATAGGCAAACTGTCCATCATCACGGTGCATGTGAGCCAAGTTCTCCACCACCTGTGGGTCTAACAGCGAGTCAAATGGAGGTCGACGTGCTAGGTTCAGGATTTCCCATAATGTTACTGCAAATGCCCAAACGTCGCTCTTCGTGGTGTATTTTCCCTGAAACATAAAGCCACCTTTCCATAAGCACAAATTTGCAGAGAAATAGCATTATTTTTCATGTTTTTATATTTACACTTTTTATCTTAGAATATTGGTTCTGTATTTCTATAGGACTCATGAACCATGCTATTCTTATGGAATAATCAAGTGCGCCATTGCCAAATGTGCATGTTTTCAAATGCAACTAAGATAAAGTATGCACATGCATTTCGGTATGAAATGTGTCGAAGAATAATATGGTATGCACAATAATTAATCTTTTATATAATTGTATATTTTTTAAAATAATAAAATCTAAAATTTTGTTGAAAGTAGATTTTTTTAACATCTTTCTCGCTCCAAATGCCAAAACATGGTTTTAAACCGAAATAATTGCAATGAAAAAAATCTGGATTCTTTACTTGCTTTTATATGCCACGCTGGTATTTAGATTATATCAATATGCCTAAACATATTTTTTTTAAGAAAATAAAGTTCAAAACAAAGTGTTAAAATTCTTAGTTTATACAATGGAAAATGTCATCGCTGGCTAATTCTTGTCCTGTAAGTCCACGCAAAAACTTCCAGTGACAAAGTTGTCAAGGAAATAATGAAATTATTTTTTATATACATTTAGAACGTCTCCAGTAACAAAGTATACATGAATCACTATTTAAAGGCAAATGTTTGCGGCGCACAAAGCACACCACGGATGAAACCCTGTCCTCGTGTCTTGGAGATGATGAAAACCAGATGTGGTGTGACAGTTGTAGGGCAGATAAGGCATTGCACTTCAGTGCAGGTATTCAATAGGTTTTGGGAATCTGAGGTGTGAGCAAGTTTTACAAGTTCTCTGGTAATCATGTGTATTGCAGTTAAGTGATAAGTGTGCAATGGATCACAGAAAAAAAGGCAAAAGTATTAAAAGTGGTGAGTAGTAAAAACAATTCTTAAAATATATGATTATTGAAAGAAAAACAACCTCAGATACAGTGACTCGTTTATTGTCAGTGAGCTTCATAAAGCGACTGGTGTAAGTAGGCCTACATTTTTTATATTAAGAAAAGAATGTAAAGACACTACACTGTGGCATACATACAAAACCAGCAGGAAGATAAAATATAATGATTTTGAACACAAGTATGGCACAAATTTCATGAACTTCTATTTCAAAATATAAGACAAATCTTAAGGCTTTGAGATTCCATTCTCTTTGCAGGCTTAATATAGAAAGAAATGAATGATGTTCCATTTCACGAAAGTGTTAACTTTTCTGAAACTGATATGGATGGCGGGGAGTATCTTTGAAATAGTTCACTCTACAAGGAAGTTTGTTTAGACACGAATTCTGTGTTTTAGCAAGATCTTAGACTAGTTTAGGCTCAGATTGACTATACCAGATCTGTATATCAGTATAGACTGAGGAGATAGGCTAGTATAGACTCACATAGGCTACAAGAGATCTGTATATAAGTATAGGCTGTTCAGATAGGCTACATCAGATCTGTATATAAGTATAGGCTGAGGAGATAGGTTAGTAGATATAGGCTCACCTAGGCTACACTAGATCTGTACATAAGTATAGGCTGAGGAGGCAGGTTAGTATAGGCTCACATAGGCTACACCGGATCTGTATATAAGTATACACTGAGAAGATAGCCTAGTAGAAATGTTAAACTAGATAATAATAGTATTCATCTAAAGGCAGCAGAAAAGAAAGTTATTGAGGTTGAAAGAAATTTGCATTTAAAAAAATTAAATAATATTGAACTTAGGTTATATGACTTACATTTAAAATTAACACGTATTTTAGGAAACTTAATTTGGGTTAATTTTGAATCAAAATTGTTTGAGTATCTAAATTTTAGCATGAAAAGAAAAACTAATAGGTTAAAAAACAAGTTAAATAGATTATGCCAAAAACAACAGAAATTGAATATAAATGAGCCAAATAATCAAACAAATAATGTAATTAATTTATCAAATTGTAACTTTAACGAGAAAGAAATAAATTTTTTAAACAAAAGTATGAAAACTTGTGTAAGTTTTTCAAAAAACAGATGATTTTGTTGCAGATATTGAAATTGCCAGTCAAGATTTAAATGACATTAATAAATCTTTGATTAAAATGAAATGCTCTAAAATTTTGAAAGATATAAATAAAAATCATCCTAAAAGTAATTATAATAATCAGATTATTAAATCATTGAAAGAAAAGGATGTAATTTATACTAAAGCCGACAAAGGCAACAAAATTGTAATTTTAGATCAATCTGATTATATTAATAGAGTAGAACTTTTGCTTGAAAGTAAAGATTATTTAAAAATTGATAATGATCCTTTAAAATCATGTATTTCAACTTTTAATAAAACTCTCAACAAATTGAAAATGATACCTAAAAAAGAAAAAAGTATTTTAAAAGTCAATAATCCTGTTTTACCCAGGTTGTATGCACTTCCAAAAATACATAAACCAGGAAATAAAATGACACCCATTATAAACTCTATAAATTCACCTACATATAATTTAGCTAAATGGTTAACTAAAAAATTTAGTACTTTTGAAACATTTGAGAGTTTAAGTATTAAAAATTCTTTTGAACTAGTAAAAAAGATTAATAATCTAGTATTGTCTGATAATGATAAACTCGTTTCTTTTGATGTTACTGCTTTATTTCCTAGCATTCCTAGAAAAAAGCTTTTGATTTTTTTAAAAAAATGGTTAAATTCTTTAGAACTAGACAATGACTTAATAGATGATTTTGTAAAACTTACAAATCTTTGTTTAGATCAAAATTTCTTTAGTTTTAATGGTAATTTTTTTCAACAAACTTCTGGCTTGGCAATGGGTAGTCCACTTTCGCCATTTCTTGCTAATCTTTTCATGAGCTTTTTTGAAACTCAAAACTACAAAATCATTCCCTCTAATTTTTAAAATATGCTATAGATATATGGATGACATTTTTGCTGTTGTCCCTAAAAAACTGATAAATGATGCTTTAAAACTTTTAAATTTACAAGATAAAGCTATACAATTCACTTTGGAAACTGAGAATAGTGGATTCCTTTCATTTCTGGACTTAAAAATTAAAAGACATAACAGTAAATTGAAATTTGGTATTTACAGAAAATATACTCATACTGATAATTACATAAAATATAAAAGTTTTAATCCTTTTGCATGTAAATTTGCTGTTTTTAATAGTTTAATTTATAGGTTAATAAATATACCCCTTAATAAAGATGAATTTGACATAGAATATAAACACATTATTAACACTGCAGTAATTAATGGTTTTAATACAGATTTTATACATAAAAGGATAGAGGAATTTAAGTATCAAAAAGCTGTCAAAGAAGTTTCAACCCTTAAAAAAATAAAAGATAATTGTATTTTTAAAAAGTTTACTTACCATCCATGGGCTAATAAAAAATTTACAAGGATTTTTAAAGAATATGGAATAAATTTGGTCCCTCAAAATAAATTTAATTACAAAATTTACTTAATTTTTCAAAAAAAGATAAAATACCAAATTATAAAAAATCTGGCATTTATCAATTTAGCTGTTTAGATTGTGATAAAGTTTATATTGGTAAAACTAAACTTCATCTTGAAACCAGAATAAAAGAACATTTTAAAAATATTAAATATAAACAAACTGATATATCAGCTGTGGCAGATCATTTTTGGTCATTTAATCATGAAATTAATCCAGAAGTTAAATTATTAAAACAATTAAGTAATCCGATAGATTTAATGGTTTGGGAAAAAATTTTTATTTTAAAAAACAGGAACCGTGTCATGAACTTCAAATTACCATCTATAGATTGTATTTATAAATTTTTGTTTTCAGAGATTGGTAAATAAAAATTGAATATGAGTAATTGTTTTTCAGAAAAAATAAAAGATTGTAGCTTGGCAACGAGTTTGTTTATATGGCTTTGAGAATGAGCTGGACACAGCTTGAAACCCCAGGGTTAGCACCAAAACAATAAGATAAGTGAAGGTTTTAGTTTCTAATTTGTTCTTACTTTAGAATCTTAAAGCATTCTTAGTTTCTTGTAAAGTAGATCTTTCCATGAATGTATAATATATGCCATAAAACATGAACAGGAAATCTACTATTTTCAGTTTATTAAATATCAAAGCATTTTATGAATGGTTTCTAATCACTACATGAAAATAATTTCCCTTATTTTTCACACATTTCAAAAGTTTGCAAATGTGTCAACTTGAAGAGCCTACATACCTGGAAGATGGACTCCCAAGCCATCCAGCGGATTGGAAGAGCCATAGTACCATCCACCTTGTAATAATCTGCAGCATACAGTTCATTGTCTGTGCCAAAGTCTGATATCTTGATTTGGTAAGCTTTTCCCACCAGACAATTCCTGTAACAATTGGGAATATTCATAAACTTTAAAGTAAAAGAGGAAACATGTTGCTAAAACATAAAATACAACTAGTTGCATTGAAAAGTTCAAGATTATCATGCCTGATGTTCTGTGAGCTTTGTTTTTTTCCATTTTCTTGAATATCTGGGTTCACATATAAATGGGAAAGATATATTTCTATTTTATTTTCAATGCATATTTTGCAATATACAGACAAAATTAAAAAGAATAGGGAGCAAAGAAAAAGTAATGGTGAGAATTTTGAAATACTGTTTTAGGTTTAAAAAGTTTAGAAACTATGTCCGATTTGTCATGAGAAAATTAAGAAGCATAGCACTTGTATTAACAAAATTAAAATTGTTTCAAAAAATTAGGGATCAGATGAACTGGAGAGAGAGAAAATTATTAAAAGAAGTGGCTTTTGGAGGGACATTAAATTATGAATTGATGATAGTGAAATTCACAATACATTGTAGTCTTACCTGGTAGCAAGATCTCGATGTACAAAGTTGAGTGTTTCCAGGTACCTCATACCAGATGCAATCTGCGCAGCCATGTACAGCAAACAGTTAAAGCTGAAAACAAACAATAACAAGTAAATGCCATATGGAGTAAATATACTACAGTATTGTTTTCAAAGTATTAACTACAATGTTGGCTTCTTACACTGAGTGTAATTTATTCAGTTGTGCTTCTATCTCTGAAACACAATTTTAGCAAGCAAAAGTAATATTATCAAGAATTTATAGCCAAATAGTCTTTAGATATTTCACATTTTGTGGTGTGATTTGACATACACCAGGTTTCACTTCAATGACATAAATGGCAGTAATACCTACTGCTAACCAATTCATTTGTGTATTTGAGCATGACTTGGACACTTGGTTATTTACTATTAAATTATTGATCCTCCAAAACCTGCACTCAATATTACGATGAACATTCCAACATCAAAGTTTACCAAAGTGTATCCTGGCTGTGTTGTAATACTTCAAACAAAATGTTTTGGAATTCCAGCATTTATGAAATTTATAAGACAGTCAAAAACACAACCTTTCTGCGAGAAACAACTAAAATGCCTGGAATAAATCCAGGAATAGAATCTCCATTGAATAATCAGTATAAGCTCTCAGTTTAAAAACATAACAATGAAGTGAAAAACAACAGAGCTGTACTTTCTCATTTTGTACACGCTGTATATTTTCAAGGAAAAAGGTACTTGCTTTTCATAGTCACAATGGGAATGAAGGATCTTCAAATACAGGTAACTATATTAAATATTTAAATAAATTAGGTAGCAATATATGATGCCTCTCTGACAGAGCACTTGGAAAAGTCAGCTGCTTTTCGTGCAACTTCACCTGATATTCAGAATCACTTAATTTCAGGTTTGAGTGCCGTCATGACATATGGAATTAAGAAAGAAATTTCTGATTCCTGTTTTGTTTCATTAATATTAGATGAAACTTCTAACATTAACAGTGAAGAACAACTCTATTGTTAGTTACATAATTAATTGTTGATGGAAATACTGAAGAGAGGTTTATTTGCTTTACAGATGTAAGTTCAGCCAGAAAAGCTCTCTTAAATCATGCTCTCAATATCATTGAGCATTTCTTTCAGACAATGATAAAATATGAAAACTCCCAAGGGCAATTGTGTTTAGGTCAGGCCAATTTTAACAAATTTTACAATATTCGTTGAATTACATACCATATATTTAAACAGAATTGGGATATATTCTTCACCACTCTGTCCTCTATGTGATCTGCAAGAGGAAATGGATCGAGACCACCTTCAAATATGCCCGGCCACTTCTAGCACCCCATCCATCAGTGAAAAATATTGGAGAGCAAGAGGATTAATGACTTCATTGTCAGAAATCCAGCATTAGCTAACAACATACCAAAGTCTAAATAATCATTCTATGCCACTGCTGGTAAACTTTCTAGCATGTAGTTAAACTTTCAAAGCAATTGGATAAGGAGTACCTATGTAAATTCGAAATTTTACTTATCCTATAATGCATGAATTATTTTTTTATGCATGCCACTCTTCTTTTAATTGGTAAACCGGTTTTATATCCCTGTCATGGCACCTTTATCTGGTGAAAGTCAGGAAGGAAGGTAACTTAAATTTTGGTCAGTTTCATTTCCCAATAATGTCATCTTATTGCAGGTACTGTATTTGACTCAGGAGTTTAGCTATGACCTTGTACTTGACACAGGTGAACCTCATATTCCTCTCATTTTGATGTTTCACACCCTGCTTCAAAAGTGACTTATCCTTTCTTTCCCAGGACAATAAATATTATGCGGAGGAGTATCACTAATACATTACATTATCACATCAAAGCAATTATGATCATACTTTCAATAATATCACTAATGAATTATGTTTACTGGAGACTCAAGAAACATACCATATAATATTGTAGCAACACTGGCACTGGTTTGAGCTGCTGATGTTACTCTGTTTACAGCTTGTCTAAAACGTCCTGACACTCCATATGCGCAAATGAGGAGAAATGCAGAGTAGTGGGGGAGCAAGTGACTAGAACAGGCGTGTCAAACAGCACTCGCCAGGTGTGAAAATATTCCCCTATTTTCCCTCCCTTCAAATCGGAGAACGAGGAAAACAAAGCGAAAACCGGTTCTACTAGAGCGTGCTACTGCAGTTAAGGAGGGGTGGACTCCTCTCTTCACACCCTCGGAGTGATGTTTGACATGCCTGGACTAGAAGGTTATCAGAACTGGAGGCAGTCACACATACAATGTATGAACTTATCACTCCCACAGCAGCTGGAAGACTGACCCCCACTTCTCTTTTATGCAAATGGACTGCTCAGTGATATTACACATCTTTGTTTTTCCAGAGTGGGGGAATGTCAGGACATTTTAGACAAGTTGTACATCATACCAAGAAGCTCCCCACACCATGTGCAATTGCCCATTCAAGTACAAAGACATTCTCCTGAGTAAATGACAATATCTTAAATGCCTATAGTGTTGTATATAGTCAGAACAGGAGTTTAAAAAGTAACTGTGATCATTAAGGTGAGACAAAATGGATTGGCCATATATTCAAAGCTGAACACCATAGGTTTGAATCTCAGGGACTGCAGTCAAATGTACTATAAGGTAAAGCATGGAATGACCCAGGTAAATAACAATCTATAAGCACCTGTGGAGGATGAAGAGGTTACATTTGACAGTATTGCATTGATTTTGCTTTTTGTTCTAGAAGGGGAGAAACAAAACGAAACAAAAAGAAGGAAAGAAAGTAAAACTACATACAATAATACTGAAATGAACTAATAAATTTATGATGCAACATAGTTACAAAGACTTTTGTTTTATTTTTCAGGGCTTGTATAACATACATAGGTAAATAAATAAACCACAAACACCCACTATTACAACATTCTCTAGCCTTTGCTAAACATCTTTATTAGCAAATAGCAACAACCGTTGTGCATTGGAGGTTTAAAATGCATAGAAGAATAAAATACGGAAGTTTACATTGCAAACACAGCCTGGATGTTGCCGCAAAGATAGGAAATGACAACACTGCTCTACATACATATGTCCAAAAGCTCGTAAATTATTGCATGTGCGTTTTCTAAAACTTTAGATGCGGCAAAATCCCTAATTTTGAAATATTTCTGTTGCATATGTCCAGTTTTGTTTGCGACAATTCAAAAGAGAACACAAAACACAACCGCGTTCTTTGGAGCACGAATGTAATCCATGAAATGTTTACAGCACTTAGGCCACTTCTGTACTACGACGCAGCTTCAATGTCAACAGATGGCATCAATTTGTTTCCCTGAATTAATAACCCACGCTGGCTGCAAGAATGAAAAAAGAGCAGCAGAGATGAATTACTGCGGTCAGTGAAATCTTTTGAAAGCCGTAATCACGCCGGGTTAACCCCTGCCTGACCATTCCATCCAGTTTCAAAATAACGACACAGTTCACGGATAACAACTGAAGTGAGGAACGAAGCGATTACGTGCTCTTTTAAAATATTCTTGGCGGCGCAATGTCACGATTTCATGCGTGAAATCAGGCGATAGCACGGCTAATGACTTCACGCTGTGCCTCATATGTTGACAACTCCTTATAATGGAAACGCAACAATATCTATAAAAATGGAAATCCGCGATAAGGCCTCATTATTCAAGCGATTTCGTGTCGCGCGGCAAGCACAACTCTTGAGAGTACCTTTGAGTTAAACGGAAGCATTTATACAGGGGAAACAGCTTAGCGGCAGGTCCCAAGAATTCAATATGGCCTACATTATACTAAACTGCAGTGAACATTGTACCAAAAAGCAGTACTGCCAACCTACATAGTGAAAGCATAATGTCTAACCTCACATATCACAGGGTTAAAGCATAGCGGATAGAAGAGATAGTGTGAGCTCTTCGGGAGTTACTATGGTTCGCTCGCAAGAAGGCACTGGTGTCGCGGTCGCTTCACTTTAGTTCACGAATGCATGGTGAAAATGGGTTTCATATTATCAATTAGCATTTTAAATACCTAAAATTGTAAGCAAGAATATTTGAAATACTGTTTTGAAACATCGTCTTTCCTTGACACACAATATAGGATGCTATTTTACAATAATGGGTATTATAATTAATGAAGAACAATGGGAAATATCTGCTTACATGAATTTACGCTGAAAAATTAAACCTTAATGCAAATTATGTATGTTATGTATATAAAATATCGAAACTCTCTGTGGAATTAGATGTTGGAAACCTTTGAGAGTTTACGTGTTGATTTTGCTGACTTCGATGATGTCATTTCTCTACTGATTTCCTTGGTACGAAAAAAGAAGCGACACTTCATGTAGTGTGTGCTGTGTGTTCCACGCAACATCCTATTCCACTGGGTCCTAATATGATTTCGTCTATGTTATCTAAGCACTTGTAAAGTATATCACCCCACAAACTTTCAGACGAGCACATTTGCTTCTCCAAAATAGCCTCGACTTGCAAAAGAATATTAACCACACATTCAGAGGGGTAGGTTAAATACCGACGATTTTTTGGGGTGCCATAGTCTTTTATTGTAGTGAAAGTGGAAGCTAATCCGTCCACTTTTAGTGAGCTAGCATTGAACCTAACTTCTTCTCTTAAATTGATTTCATCAAACTCCAAGACGTTTGTTTTCATCTTCTTCTCGACTGAATATAGTAGAAATCGCATTTAGAGCATTGCTATTTATAGCATATGTGCACTTTATCCCTTTAGATAATTTCCTTAAATGGGCTTCAGAAGGCAGGGGCAGCAATTCATGTGCTAAGCAATGTCTATAACCTTTAGGGCTTTTAATTTTAAATAACAAGCTTTCCCTTCGAGTTCGTCTGACATTTTTTAAGGATTGTATCTAGAACCAGCTTTTGTTTTTTACTTAAACAATTTAAATTGCGTTTATGTTCGCAACAATTATTAGCGAATTTCTTTTCTACTATTTTTAATTTAGCCCTCTCTTTAGATAGCAGGATTTTAGATCTTACTAAATTTCTATTGAGGTTTCTAATTCTTTTCTTCTGTGTAGTAATTTCATTATTGACACTTGTGTTTGTGACCTTGGAGGAGTTAGAACTGTTTTCTGTGATTTCCTCAGACTTTTCCCATTTGTAAAACAGATTTTTATCTTTAGGAGGAGTAAAAAAATGTCTAACTTCTGAGCAGTTTCTGTATGCTGAACGACACCCGGGTACAAAACAAGTTGGCATTTTTAATCAATTATTGATGTTGCTTGAAACTTACGTTTTGAAGAACACACACATTTATGCACAAAATTAGAAGCAATTTCACAAGTTATATACCTAATTACTACTCACAACACACAACGCATGCGTATAAAATTGTCTGTACTTCCGAGTCACATAGGCAGTTCGGGAACATTTTGAGGCGACTGCGATCGCCACGCCACAGTTTCGGTCAGTTGCCACGGGACCACGGATCATGCAGTAAATTAGCGGGAGAGCTCACACTTTCTCTTCTATCCGCTATGGTTAAAGTATAGCCCATAGGGGAAGCTGCTTTCCTTCCCTCCCTCTCTTCAACGGCTGAGAGGGGGGATAGATGCGTCAGTTTGCCGCGAAACACTACAACAGCGCGCAGCTGAAACAATTGCAGTTCACTTGAAAGTTATGCAGTGCCATTGGCAATATGCACTAAAGCTTTGCTAACAAACTTCACTCCTTCATGGACAGAAACGTTACGACTTCTGCGCATACATGATTGCGCAACTTTTCCCACCATCAGCTTTTTAGGAGAAGAATTACCACTGCGCTTCTAAGGGGATTGCTCATGTCTCACCCCACGACCTATAACATGCTTTCAAACGATAATATTGCTTGAACATCGTTGCAACAGAATACTGATGAACCTACTCACCTTCGGTAAATCTTGTTCTGCAATAACACTTTTGGATAAAACACAACACCAACATACCAACACTAACGGCATATAATGGTCTAAAACAATTCAAGACAAAACCATGCACACACGAGCAATACAATGGCGCCCACAATTTAATACGGTGTCTAAACAGAATCTTGTTTTAAAATCTATCGGCTGCCTTCCCTGCAGTGAGTTAAAAAACAAGGGCCTTTGTAGCAACATAACGGACGCAAAAACACCAACTATGGCCGTAGCTTTACCAGGGTTATATTTTATGAACATTTGGCAGTACAAATGCAACCTAAGAGATGGCATATCACCAAATATAAGCAGGCCGCGCCATAATGGGGGGAAAATGTCAGAGTTGGTTTTTGGGGTATTCCAATAAGCTGTTCCTCTAGAGCTCGCAATGCAACAATCGCGCAAGATTCCAAGTCTCGCAAACTCAAAAACACGTCACCTGTCTTACAGATCTGGCAAGCATGTAATATGGGTGTACAAAGAGTGCCAAAGAAAATCTTCAGCGGATTTTGTATCGCTTTCTGTGCTCTTTTGAGACATGAGCATGTAAAGAACAGTTTAGGGTGGAGGAATTTTCTTCAAAATCTTCGTATCGCATCCTTGGAATATATTAAATAGCAACTTTGATTTTTAACCGACTTTTCGTTTTTGTGTAATGCTGTTCACACGCGCGCGCGTACAAATGTTCTTTTTGGACTCAGTGGGCCTCAGAACATGTATTTCCGGTGAAACCTCGACATCGAATATTTGGGTGGAATACACTACTTCCCCTACTTACACGTAGTAGATGCAAGTTTTCATGAGCGTTTTCTGGCTTGACGTGAATATTCTACCCTAAAGCATTTTGAAATTGAGGGCTCTTACCTGAGGGTCTTGACGCCGATGGGCAGGGTGCGAGTGCCCTCGGCAGGCACATGTGTCTTGAGGAACTGGTTGAGGTCGCCATGGTCCAGGTATTCCATCACTACACACAGTGGTTCCTCATGACTACACATTCCCAACACCCTGGCGATGTTCACGTCTTCCAGTGCTGCCAGGATACGCACGTCGCGATGGAAATCCAATCTGTGTAACAAAACAAACCTGTATTACACCAGTAGCGCTGCATAACTCTACTGTCAGACAGCTGTTTATACCCACTTTTTGTTTACTTGTATTGGGGACCATAAAAGTGGAAGGTCGTTTCCTCCACGCTGGGAGGAAAGCAGACATGTTTTGCGGGTAGAAACGCCTTTAGTCCATTGATACTTGCCTCTGAAGTCCAGCACTGAGTGAATGGAAGCAGTCGAAGTTCTCCTGCCTTCTCCACAACAAGAAAATGAAGTGACACTAGTGAAGTAACAAAATGAGCTAAACGAAGTCTCAGGGAAAATTGAACGACTTCATTAAGTGACGCTGAAAGCTGAGCGAAGTGACAGTTTAGAAAACTGGACGAAGTCACAATACTACAACATTAATTAAATGTACAAAGAAGCTATTAGCTTTTTCATAAATGTAACAAGTGCAAGTAGGTGTAATAAAATGAAAGTGATATAATGAAAACCGGTAAAACTGTAGCGATGGGCAGCTGTGATTGGTTGGAATTATTGATATGTACTTTTATAAGGAATGATCACTGATTCAAGAACGAAGTCTGTCTGTCCGTCCTGTGGCACCGTGATCCTTTGAGTGTAGCCTTGGCGTAACGCCCGGCCGCTGGATCCTCCACCTCTGCCCACTACAGGCGGAATGAGTGGGGTCCAGTGGCGGAGAGTGGGAGGTGGTCAGCGCCCCGAGCCCTCCCGCATGAATGAAGTAGTCAATCATGAATCTTTCTAACTCAAGTTAATGAAAGTAAACTCTTTTATTGAGGTGTGTATTAATACATTACTCTAGACGAATTATAAGATGCTGGACCACTTCTAAAAGGGAAACCTAACGATGGAAGGTTGTGACACTTTCTTGCACAGGTACATTTCTCAGAAAAATATCTACTGTAAGGTAAGTATATCAAATTAATGATTTACACTAACACACAAGACAATTCTCCTCTTAATGAATGACAAAGTTCCATGTAACTGCTAGAACTCAAATGATGAAATTCGTCTGTTGTGAGTTTGAGGAGACGTAGATGTGGCAGTTCAAGGCCGTGCACAGTCGATCTAATCTAACTCCATACTTACTAGACAGGTGCGGAAGAACAATGTGCAGCAAATTATAACAGTAGAAAGACAGTTAAAAAGCCTCTGAGAGTGCTTGTTCCTATCCTCAAAATACTTATTTTGGTACTGCCTTTCTACGCTACAATCTGCTACACTTGTGTGTACAATATCCGATCTCTCTATCGACACTGTTTCATTACAACTCCAACTCACGGCAAACCTCGGACCGGTAGATATATGGTATTTAGTTTATCTTGTCTCATGCCTAAAGAAAGAGAAAGAGATATGTTGAAAAGAAACCCCTTTGTCTCTGTTATACAGAAGACGGGAGAAGGTTCAGCTCTTCAGTATTGGACTGAAGAGGCAAGTATGAATAGACTTCCAATGTTTCAGGCCGCGAAACATGTTTTCTACCCCCTGCCCCTTACTTGCGAGGTGGGAGCGATCTTCCACTTTTATGGTCCTAGAGACAAGCTAAACCACCGCAGGTTATAGTGCCATATAACATATATGACATATAATATTCGTTGTTCCACAAAGTGATTATTTGCCAACACTTTTTTACCTATACATTACTTGCGTTTATTGTCTTGCACTTTCAGCTGTTTGATACATCCTGTAGGTATGCTTTCATAAGGAATTATTGAACTAAGGATGATGGACGCACTAAAAATATCTTAAGTTTGTCTATTGTACTGCGGATGATCATATTTTTCCTTTGCAGAAGAGGCTTCATATTTCTTTTAACACCCATGGCTGCTAGTATTTGACAAAATATTCATAAGTAACACTGCATTGTTTCTATAATGCTCGAAGGTTCCCATCTTACCAATATATTTTGCGAGCAACGTGCGGCTTCTGTTTCAGCTTAAGGCTGGTTCACAACCACCGACAACGGTAACGGTAACCACAACGAGAGACTTGAAATACATGTATGGGAGTATTCACAACCGACGGGAAGCTTTCTCGGGCTCCGGCAATGGGAAGGAAGACACGGCCAAGTTGTAAGTTTTGCTTCCCGTTACTGGGCACGGTATGTTAATCCAGGCGTCGTGGCATGAAACAGGGGTTAGAACTATCTCTAGTCGCAAGCTAGAAAAAACATCATTGGTCAGTTGGAAACAAATGAAATCCCAATGCACAACAGTGACCTCCATGGTTGCCGTGTGGTTCTGAATCGGCCTTTAATCTCCTCCACAACTAACTCAACATGGGAAACTCGGTCTGGTTGGCTCAGTTGGTTAGACGCTGGCCTATTGATCCCAAGGTCGCAGGTTCAAATCCGGCCCAGACCAATGGTTTTTAAGTGTGCTTAAAAACGAAAGCTCCATGTCAGTAGATTTACTTGCATGTAAAAGAACTTCTGCGGGAGGAAATTCCGGCACACCGGCGACGCTGATGTGATCTTGGCAATTGACAGCGTCGACATACAACAAAATAATTTTAATTCTACATGGGAACTGTGTATCGTAACAAAACAAAAGAGAAGCGTATTACTTGCAACATTCAAGCTATGTTTTCCTTAGGAGCATCCTTTCCCAAATTCACAAAACATAATATATATTTTTAATAAAGAAAGGAGTTTTTTTTTCCTACGAAGCACCCCCAAGCAAACTCACCCTTTCTCATATGCTCACCCCCCGCCATCTTACCGGGCCATAAACCCCCTCCCTTCGAGCCATTTCTCTTGAGTCACGCGATTCCCGAGCGCCAGATATGACAGTAATTATCAGAATAGTCCCTGATTTATGTACAGCGCTACGAGCCTACGTGAGTTTGCATCTAATATCATCCCTTATTTAATGTAAATATTGGCGACGGGAGTTTTTCCTCCATAAAACTTCTCTCCCTATTCTTAAAATGTTTACCTTCCCCTTGCTATTTTATTTTTAACTCCTTTCCAAGGATTAGAACTCAGCCCGGGCCGGCTGTTTCCTCGTTTGTTTGTATGACGATTTCGTTGTATAAATCAACATACGCCGGAGGGAGAGTGAAACTTTATGAAATATACACATCTATTGAGTTTGTGCTCCTACGCTGGTTTATTTGCCCTCTTTAAAAGTTTAAGGGAAAGAGACAACAAAAGCAAAAGAGTAACTTAACCAGCCCTTCAACTCTTTCTATTGATCAATTGTTAATGCCAATATGGACGTTCTACTTCTCCCACGATGGTTCTTTGAAAGAAATAGAGAAAGCTTTGCGAATCTGATTTTATTCGGTTGTGGAAGAAAGTTCCTTTGGGTTTTGTGTGGCAACACTTCAGTAGTCGTGCCTATAATAACAGGGGACGCCGTTATAAACGCACTATAAATATATCCTACTTTTAGTAACTTGAATAGTTGTAACCTACAAAACGGAAGGGAACCTTTAATTTACAGCGATTAATTGCCCACAAGTCTTATCACTAGAGAGCAAAAGATTGTATGATAAGCCACACATTGTTGTTACGTATGTACAGGAGTGTGCAGATACGCGTGTATCTACGACGGCTGCGCGGTACCGGTTACGATGCCCAACTAACCTGTATCGTATGTGACCGCACACGGTTCTGCGCTCTACTTATCACTTCCGTAACTTTATCTGAGAGAACCTAGCCTGTTGTGTTTACTTGGACTATTTTAAAATCAAATGGCTTAAAATCAAGACATTATTTTGTTGTTTAACGACGCTGTCAATTGACAGGATCATATCAGCGTCGCCGGTGAGCCGGAATTTCGTCCTACAGGAGTTCTTTTACATGCCAGTAAATCTTCTTCCACGAGCTGTCGTTTTTAAGCACACTTAAAAACCATCGGTCTGGGCTGGTTTTGAACCCGCGACCATGGGGTCAGTAGGTCAGCGTCTAACCAACTGAGGCAGCTAGACCGACTCCAAATGGCTTTGTTCCATACCTACCTTGCCTGATTAGATGGCGGCTTGGCTACAACTAGGCACTTAGGGGTAATTTTAGTCTATACCTACGTTATTCTGAAGAGCTGCCTACTTCTCAGCGAAAAATACCGCGATTGAAATATGATTAGAATTTACGAATGTCATCAAAGACAAGAAAGAAAAGGAATTAACAAGTTCTGTGTTTTCGAAATTTACCCGAGGTTAGTGTGTATGTGTGCGAGTGTGAGTGTATTTCAGTCCGTCGGTGTGTGTGTGAGTGTGAGTTTATTTGAGTGCGTGAGTGTATGTATTTGAGTGCGTGAGAGTGTCTGAGTGTGCGAGTGTATGTCAGTGTGTGTAAGTACGTGAGTGTGTGAGTGTGTGAGTGTATGTCAGTGTGTGTGAGTGTGTCAGTGTGTGTGAGTGTATGTGAGTGTATATGAGTGTGTGTGAGTGTGTGTGAGTGTGTGTGAGTGTGTGTGAGTGTGTGTGAGTGTGTGTGAGTGTGTGTGAGTGTGTGTGAGTGTGTGTGAGTGTGTGAGTGAGTGTGTGGGTGGATTAAATTCAAACAACATATATATCAGAAACTGCGCAGTAAAGGAGATGAGAGTGAATTTTATTTGACTTACATCTTAAGCTTAATAATGTTAACAGTAATTCTTAATGAGTGAATTAAAATAAACAGATCACAATTTTCGCAGTTTACGCTAGTAGAGTTGGGTTGGCAGTTACTTCTTCGCATGCGCAGTACTTTGTAGGCACATTGCGATTATTTCACTACAGAAAGTTTCTTAAAAATATATGTTGGAAGGGATTCAGCTGTTTCGAGTGTTCACATCATTCCTTAAGTCATTATTTTTTATATCTCAAAAATAAGGTGAATATGGAACTGTGACCAAATCGGACAATATATCAATAGCATTCATATTTAAAATGTTAGTAATTATAGGAAAAGACACAGTTCCAAATGCCCAGCTCATTTTAATTTCCGCTAATAATCGAACTGATAAAATTCAAAATGGAGGCAATTTACAACATAACAATTGGACACATTAGGAAAAAGCAATTGGGCGCCAAGGTCAGGCAACAAAAATTCACTAAGTGTCTGGCGTTCAATATTGACCAATCTAATTCACAGTTCGTGTCAGTTTGAACCAATCGAAATGAGGTTGTTCACGTGAATGTAACTGTTTGAAAATTGTTGCTGCTGATTTGGAATCGTTTCTAATTTGTACAGATGGGACCTCGATACCTCGATATTCAATCGTATCGAATAATGTCTAATACTTCACAGTGGACCTTTGATTATTTTTCGATACTTTAAATTTTTTAAATTTTGCAATGTTAAGGTCGTTGCGTTTAATTTTATGATAAATACGGAATGAAAGGAATCGAAACTACACGCTTTTGTCTCGCAGATGACCCCAAGTGTGGATGGGCTATAGCTCTTGATAGACCTCGATTGTTTCCTGTGAGGAATGAATACCTACACAAAAAACCATTAATAAAACATAATTCACTGAACAAGCTATCGCCTTTACAGCCTTTTATGAAGTTTAAAGTATCGAGGAATAGTGATATCGCATCACTACTAATACATGTATAGCTACAGAAACGAAAAAACCTTTAAGGAATAAACAAGTCTGTGCTAATGTGTTTTTGATGTACAATAAACTCAATTAAACAATACTATAGAACATAACTATGCTATTTTCTGGGTATTATTGTTTATTAAACATTTCAGTAAATAGTCTTAACATACGCTACTCATGAGTTCGATATTAATCAAATAATCGAGCAATTATCGACTATGTCGAATTCAGTCTTAATATTACTTATATCAGCCACAGGAATTGTTAAGCAGTTAGTTTGAAGTTATCTACACTCAAATCATACGCGAATAGAGACGATGCAAACAACAGCGACCAAGAGTCACTGACGGGCAGATAAACACGGTCTGTCCGTGAACGACAGCAGACCATACGAGAGATTGGGGTGGTTTGTAACCCGTGACGTCATTATCTGAAGTTCATTAACAACTCAATTTAATTTCCTCTTGTCCTGGTTTTAATACTTGGAATCCCTATGCCTATTAATGATAAAAGGTGTTTGTTTGCTGTAAACGTTAATATTTTTAAAAAGGGTAGCATTTGAAATCTCAAAGTAGGCGTACTGACACATGTAGCTGAGGTCGTTATGGTACGAACTTGTGGATGAGAGGTTCGGGGTTGAAATTGCGCCAGGACCGTCCTTCATTGTTTAGGTATCTCCCTCCCTCTAAGTTATCCTTTGTTCTCATAAATGGCAAATGCTAAACATAGCCCTGGCATGACTCCATCTCAAAATAACTTCATTTCATGTATCAGCTAAGCTAAGCTTAAGGTTCCCTGCCGGTGACCGCTATATCTATATAACGTGAGCTCGGTCTTTAAGCGCTAGGGCTGCCGATCTGTAACTCGAAAAACAGGACGAGAAAGACGCGAGTTTTAGAAGTACGCGCTCTTTTATCAAGTTCCGCTTACATTATTACCCCATATCAACGTTCCTATATAATGTTGCCAAATCTTAAAGCTGCCAATTCGTACTTGAACCACAAATTTGCATCTTTTCAAAGCCGAAGTCTAAGAATCTTCATTCTCTTTCTAATTTTCAGTATTTGTCTACTAATTTAGAAACTGCACATCGCCAGGTACGGACATCTGAATTCCAGGTATACCTTGAGCTAATGGTATTCTGGTCGACTGTGTTTCAATGTAACTTTAATTACCTACATAGCTACACTGGGCTAGTTACTTCTAATACGAAGGTTCGTTAATGACCCTTGCCCCCATATTTTTGTAACAAATTTCAGCCTATGTTCTACATTATGCATTGATTTCAACATACGAAAAGCATATATTATAATTATTTACCTATGTCCCTATCGTATCCTTATAGAATTATTATGACTCTATGACAACTTGCGGAAGAGGACTTGTACCTCGTCCGAAATGCGAACTTTTGTGCCTATTACCCAGACGGAGCACCCCCTGGGAGGATGGATAAGGCGAATGGATCCTAAGGGAGGCCGGAACGTTGCCACAACAGAGCAGGTGAGAGGGTCCTTGCATTTTGCCAGTTAGAAGCACCCCGGCGGAGGTGGCTCAGCCCGCTTCCGCTTTCACCCCTTCGGGTTCGTAACCCCAAGGGGAGCTTGGGACTGGAAAACCGGCTTCCCTTCCCCTCTCGGGCTTGTACCATGCCATTGGGAGCCAGAAACCAATCCGGGGGGCGAGATTCCCAGAGCGCATTCTTTCCCCCAGCAGTGCTGCCGCCGCGACGCTCGCCAATGCTTCCAACCCTGAAAGAAACCTAACGGGATGAAGGATGAAATGACATGATTAATGAAAATTCGGAGGATATGCAAATCCTTGCCAGCATTCCCTGGCGACCGGGGAAACCTCCGAAAAACCCCATGGGTCAGGGAAGTCGGCCACGGGGATTGAATGCGGGCCACAGACGTTACCACCTGTGCTCGGTTACAAAATTATTCTTACCCCTCAATAACTCCGATATTAAACGTTACTCACTTTGTTTTGTAAACTTCCGCAAGGCTACAGTACCTTTAAACGCTGGTTTTGAACGAACGTAAAATATTTTTTCATTTTTATTTTACCTTTTCATTGTGATTCTAAATGAAGTTGGATGGCGTTACTGATTGAATTATCCGCTGAATATGATTCTGTATTCGCGAGGAACATAGGTCAAGTGTCGTAAACAACATCAATTGATATGGAGCTGGGAGCGATGCATGGTACGTACGTATCATATAACAAGCGCACTTCAATGTTTGTGACTCCGATATCGTTGATTGCGTGCGCTGTTAATAAAACAAAACATTTCCATTGTTTTATCATCGAGAGACTCCGTGGAGAGAGCGCTGCTCTCGATGTAAAAACATTCTCAATTTGCTTGCTAGGCAGGAGTCTATAAATTTGCAGGAACAGGCCTCTGGTGGACGAGGTAAATGTCAGGTGAAAGCTGCACGTTGTTATCGATTACTCGAGCTGCTACTGCTGCTGCTGCGGCACTAGGCACGGTAAAGAGCAAAATAAAGCAATATCTGCATTTAACTTGATGGGAGATTCACAGGAGGCCGAGCAATTCAACCGTGAAGGCGATTCCAGAGAGTATAGAGCCCAGAGTATAAAGTAAGAGGAGCCTGTCCTAGTAACGGCGAATGCTGAACTTAGATGGCAGTGCTATCAGTACCACCCGCAATTGGTTTACTTGAGGTATTGGAAATTAACTGTTTATTCTTTGCCATGTTGCGACCATAAGTTATCACACAATTACTATGCAATATTATTTATTCTATACGAATTATAAATAAACTCCGCTTCTTAAAACATTACCTCATTTAGACGTACCTTGCAAACCGATGTAACGCATTGATCTTCGTTGTCAGAGCGCTGCGTTCGCTTCTTGTTACCACATACGCCGACTCGCCGTGTATGTGCGATAAGCTCGCGTAAACAACTCCGCAGTTTCGCATTTTTTCCGATACACCTCACGGGTTTGTCACCTAGTATATATTCTTCCGTACTCCTTTCCTCTTGAGTGGCTAATGTTAATCTTTGATTGGCGATGCACGGTAAACAATCTCTGTGCAGAGTAAGGTCAGGCGATGAGAGCTGTAAGCACTCTGTTGCGATAGATATCCGCACGTTCGCCATCATGACAGGCAAGTAGAAACTAAGGAACCTCCTTCCGATTTGTCGATAAGAATTTACATGCACTAAGGGAAACGCAAACGTTAAAGACATGTGAAGGTGGATCGTACGGAAATTCAGGCGAATCATCTACTGTTTGTTCACCAGCTCATGGTCTTAGGGGAATGAAGGAGAGAGGAGAGACATTCCACTAGTGTAATCAGAATCTTGCAAACGCTGTTGCGCTGGTCACGTTGCCAACTTAACTCAAAAGTTATTATAAATTTGTAAATTAACAACGTGAAAACAAAGAATTTTGGGACATATATTTATATAGACTTTTTTCTTGCTTGAGTGTAACAAACCCATTCTCAAACTTTGTAAAAACATTTTTGAATCACCCTGTGTATTGTAAAGTGTGTTTGTCTATATATTTATACACTTGACTAAGTTGTTTGTTTTCTCCTCTCACAGAAATTTGAATGGAATATGTAAATAAAACTTATGACATTTATTTTGCAATATATTTTTATATGTCTTGCTTAGGTGTAATAACAAAAGAAGGTGACAAGTTTTGACCGTGACAATGGGTAGAAACAGTCGAAAACATAGTAACGTAGCATTCATTTGTCCTACGCACTGAAGCAACGCACCTGATGTGAACTCTCGAACGAGGAAATGCTCATTTGCCACGAGAGCATAGTTAGGTTATGTCTGGTTCCCTAGTACCGACCGTGGTAAAACTGAAATACATTTTCCAATTAAGAAGCTGTGCTGATAGAATTAAAGCTGCTATTTACATCTATGTAATTTAAATATAAAACATTAGATTACTTTGAGTACCTATAGTACTTTTGTTAGTTGTGTAATGAGAGCGTTTTGCGATACTTACTTCTCCCTCTCACAGGCGTCATGCAGCAGGAACTTGACGGCGACCAGACGTTTCCCTAGGGAGGCTGCCGTGCCGTACTCCGGGATTCCGTCAGCCTCTGCCACGTACACCTGCAACACCCAGATAAATGATGCCAAATAATTACATCTCGGCTGGTAAAATAGATTGATGATGGGCCGTGTAGGGTCTTACAACTTGAGTGCTTCGTGTTTCGTTAAGTGAAAAATGTCATGTCATAATTCACAAGAGTTTCTCTATCCACTACAACTTGTAATAATAATTTACTGCTACGCTTTCTAGCACCTACGCATAATAGACGAAGTACTGCATTCCATTCAAATATCTGATACAAAGATTTCACCGGAAGATAAAAGTTGTGTTTGTGTGTGCGTGAAACAGCTTAACTCAAAAATGAACTGTGGATAAATGCCAAACTTGGTAAGGTAAAGTAAGGTAAGGAGGTATTTTTGACGTAGACTGCGCGAGCGACGTAATGCAAATTAATGGTTGGGATAACGTTTGTTTCCTTCCTTGAAATAAACAAAACACTACTGATAATGCGAGCGGGTAATGTGCTTAATCACGTACTACTTGGCAAAGCGACGAGGCGTATTGACCTTGGCTGTCGAGCGCTACGATCGTTTCTTATCTTGTTTCTTAGATCAGCGAAATAATAGTAACCTGGCGTATAGTCAGTGATAAAACACAAGTAGATGATCTCTCGCGCCTGCCGATATATGAGACGTTGCTGTCCTGAAGATATTATTGCATCTAAACAGAGTGTACACACTGTCTCGCCGTGTTTGTGCGATAAGCTCACGTAAACAGCTGAACAGTTTCACATTCTTTCCGATACGCCTCATGGCTTTGCCAAGTAGTTATTTATTATTAATTATTATTATTATTATTATTATTATTATTATTATTATTATTATTATTATTATTATTATTATTATTATTATTATTATTATTATTATTATTATTATTATTATTATGTAAAATAAACAATAGTGGCTAGAGAATGTAATACATCAGATTTGTTCAATATACTTATGCATTTAGTTAGTTATAGACACAAATTTCTTAAACATGTCTTTTAATCAAAATTGCTATAGACTTTTTTTAAAAAATATCGTCGTACTATGTCCCTGGAAGAGGTTAAACTTAAATACTATCCTACTTTTTGAGTTATGCTATTCACAGACGCACATATAGGAATCTCTTCTAACGATGGATTTGCTTCATTCAGTGGGTCTCGAAACGGCTATTTTCAGTGAAATCTTGATATCCAATTTTTGGCTGTGATAAAGTAATAAAAATGTCTCAATATCCTGTTCATTACAGCTGAGTGGCCGTGTTTCAACTCGTGCAGATCTGTATTCCCCCAAGTACGTAACTTATCGATCAAAGATGGCCACTGAAATGATGTTATTTTCAAGTGAATCTGTTACTGACACCAGTACTAAATAACTAGAACCGTGCTATCATCTGTCAGTTAGGGAATTACAGGTTTCCCAAATTGGTACCGGCTACATCGTTAGCCTCGACCCCACTTGCTTTTGTCTCGCTCATTTATCTTTTTTTCTGTCAATTGGTGCTCGTTCATCGGCCCCTCTCTAATCGCCTCATACTTCGCTGTTTCAATTCTTCCTGGCGCCGAGCATACATATATCACTTGTTTTCCCTTAATATTTTTGCTACCTGCCGGTAGAGGCGTGCGCACACATGCGGTCAGATAATGAAACAACTTTTCAATGAAAATGTGAGGAAAAGCTCAACTTTTAATTAAATCCGGAGCAACCATGTTCTGAGAATTTTCCGGTAGAGTGTGGGAAAGGCTTGTACCTCATTTCCTGCGTTTTGTTTGTCTTAGCAACGCAGTATAATTTACTGTCCGACAGCTCGACACAGGGCAGTGCTACCAACGATCGAAACGCTTCAGAATCCCAGCAAAACTTTTTAAAGCATACAGTGGTTATATTTACATAAAGTTTGGACCTTGTACATACATCGAGAAAAAAGATGACCTCACAGCTTGAAGGCTACTAGGGATATTAGCATAGGATTCCGATTAAGAGAAATGATTAAGTACGTCGAGGTTAACACCCCACGGCGAGTTAAAACAATGACATTTCAATAAGTGACGACTTCACTACAAGCTGTTCTTAAAGTTAGTCCACACGGCGGCCTAGGGACTCGCCGTTCCTCTGCGTCACCTTTTAAGGTGGTTATTATTATTATTATTATTATTATTATTATTATTATTATTATTATTATTATTATTATTATTATTATTATTATTATTATTATTATTATTATTATTATTATTATTATTATTATTATTATTATTATTATTATTATTATTATTATTATTATTATTATTATTATTATTATTATTATTATTATTATTATTATTATTATTATTATTATTATTATTATTATTATTATTATTATTATTATTATTATTATTATTATTATTATTATTATTATTCTTATTATTATTATTATTATTCTTATTATTATTATTATTCTTATTATTATTATTATTCTTATTATTATTATTCTTATTATTCTTATTATTCTTATTATTCTTATTATTCTTATTATTCTTATTATTCTTATTATTCTTATTATTCTTATTATTCTTATTATTCTTATTCTTATTCTTATTATTATTATTCTTATTATTATTATTCTTATTATTCTTATTATTATTATTATTATTATTATTATTATTATTATTATTATTATTATTATTATTATTATTATTATTCTTATTATTATTATTATTCTTATTATTATTATTCTTATTATTATTATGCAGAGGTGACCCTCATTCGCCCGGCCGCTGCGTCCTCCAGCCGCAGCCAAGCCACGTAAGAGTGCAGGTTGGGGTGGCGGAGGTTAAATATCATTCTTTCTGAGTTTCTACTGAGCATGTGAACAAGATCCACAACAAATCACAATTTTTATGCGTAAAAGTGTAAGAAAAATGCAAGTCGAGTAAAAAGCATTGCAAATAAATAAATATAGGTTATTGGGCCATGTCCTCTTGGGCATTTAAAAGGTTACGTGTTGAAACTTTAAAGAGGTCTGAGAACAAAAGCCGTAGTATTTAATTGAAGGTAAGTTCGAAGTATTTTTGGGCCTTAAAAATTAGTTTATTAATTTGTCGAAACTTTGACTTACCTCAAGACCGTTTTCCCCTTTTATTTTGGATGCTGCTTACCCTCAATTTCGTAGCGATTTTAACCAAATAAAATAATGTGTCGATAAGGTTTCTTCAAATTTCCATATATAAAACTTGATACTTGCAGAGTGCAAACGAGATGATTCCAACAGGTACCGTCACCTGTGAGAGCTCACAATGCGGAATCGAAAGTTGGAGTTCAAATTAACACACACTTGCTTACCGATCAATTACGTGATCAGTTTGAAATTATGCACACAATTACACCCGAGCACCTTTTGGCCAATGCATGATCTCATTGGTGCCTTATTCATCAATCAGAATTAAACTTAAGTATCAACTTCAAAGTATGCCATGCTAATAATTAATAATAAGAGCTAATAACCGATAACTCTTTTTCCCCTCGTTAATTTTTATTAGTATAATCTCTGCTTCGAGCCGACTAGAGATCTAGGAAGCCTATTCTCGGCGTTTTCCTATTCTCTTTTGTCAGTTGGTATAACTGTAAAAATGTCGAGACTTTGATATACGAACTTAAATATAAAACAAGCATCTATGCGCTCTAACCTCCATAATGCAGGTAATCACTTCAGTAATTTTACCGAAAGTCCCCCCTTCCAAAAAAGACAAAGAAATAACATCTTTCTGCTTTTAATCATCTTATATCTGTTGTTAGCTAATTTAATTGAGCTTTCAAACTCATGCTTGTTGTCAGGACAAAAATCATTCAACCCCAATTAAGGCAATCCTATGCCAACATTTTCAAAATCCTTAGTTCTTAGTAATTGCTTTGAAATGTTAACCATGTGCTAGAAATGCTGTCTTATACTTCAGCAGTTATTAATTATAACTTATATAGGTAAAATTTCTAGCTATATACAACGTCAAATTATTGCAGCCAGTACAATGACATTAGCATTGTTTTCATGCTTTATTTTAGAGTAAAATTGGTTTTCTTTCGCATTAAAAAGAAAAAAAAGTACAAAGAAAACATAATTTACTCCATAATTAATGAAATTCAACGTGAGAATGATTCACATATTTAGAAAAAAAGCCATTCTGTTTATTGTATAACCTATCCTGCAAATTTCAGTAAAGAGTTACAACGTGACAGATATTTTATGTGTTGAAACACGTGAAGGATTTTGTTTATCAGAAAATTTGATTTAAAGATGCACATGCCTATTATTTCTATTGTTTGTGGCCTTAATATGGGGTGACGTAAAGCTCTGTTGTAGCCATATTGGAAAATAGTACGATATAGTATGTTGATGTGCACCAAACTATTATAGTAGTAATATGAAAAAAAAATATCCAAAATCACAATAGGGTTGCCTTAAATTAGAAAGAAAGAATTAGCTCTCGTGGTATTACTAAAGATGAATGTAATGATAAACTGTAAAATTCCTATACATTGACTGCTCACAAGCACATATGTTTGGTTGATTCCTATATATTTCTAATTACTCCTCTAGAGAAAGTTATATTTACGTGGCTTTTGTTTGCTGGGAAAGTAACACTCAACATAAAACTCAACTCTGTGTGAAACGTTTATTTTCAACGTGTCCACTCTTGCTGGAAGCTTTCTCCTGAGAATGGTTTTACAAAACATACTATCGTTGCTAAAGACAGAATGAAATAAACAAGAATAACTCCACATGTAAATCACTTCCATATAAATTATTTACTTCGGACTCGCACACGCCCTTTCCCTTGCATCTACAAGTGTTTCACTATTGCTTAACTTGGTCATGTCAGAATCGTATTTTATCAGCCACATTGCTGGCTGCAAACTTACTCACCACACCTACATATATATGATTTCACCTACAGTTAAAGGAAACAAAACAAAATCGAGTGACTTTAACGAATATAAAGAGGAATGCTAATCACAAAAAATGGTTGTTTTTGGAAGTCTGTTTTGAGCCTTATTTCCACGAGTCAATCTGTAGTAGTTTGAAACGCAGAAAGTACTTGATTAAGATACTTAATCTTTCCTTCTGACTCGATGAACATTTTAAACATGCATAGAAACAAGGAATACAAGTTACACATTTTCACATAACTTAAATAGTTTTCAATTTCATTTACCGAACACATGTACTTAAATTCAATTTATATCTAAGGTAAATTTGTTTTTAATTAATAAAGAAAGCAAACATAAAATTTTGCAATTAGTAAATAAACGACAAACTTGCTAGAAAGATTCTGAAATAGATATTGATTACATTTACCATTTCCGAGAAGTTCTTAGTTAATGGTGTAAAATTTCAAATACTGTATATTTTTGAAACTACATTAGCTCGTTTCTGTTGGTAGTGCAAATATGGGATTAAAAACCAGTTAATGGTGAAGCAATTTTTAAAGATTTGACTATCACTTTGGTCTCTTGTATCCCTTTGTAGATAACTACAATGAACTGTGTAATGAAACTATTTTTTCAAATGCTCATCTCAATTAACATGAAGGAGATATAAAAGTAACCTTCTGTAAGAGGACTTTGTGGAAGAATGGGTAGAAAAATTCAGCTGAATGTAATGATCACATTTTTACTTAATAGGTAGAGTGTACCAAAGTTGGTATTTAAATTTAGTATCTTCCGAAGAGCTTCAAGAAAGTCTCCCCTCGCCAAACTACGAAATTTGTAATGAATTCTGTAAAATTTTATCTCGACCAACCTGAAGTAGATAGAAAAGTAAGGTTTGGTTAGTTTGTGGTGGCTATATAAAAATAAACCATTGTGGTTAGAGAAGGTCATGTTATTGCAGACATGGGCGTTGCGAAGGGAGGGCCGTCCCCCCTGAAAGTTGGTTAACTTAATGTGCAATCTATTAAACTAGTATTTTAATTTTGATGTAATGATCACGTTTTATTTAGTAAAAGTTAATACCGTTATCTACAACAAATATTATAAATTTTGACAGTAAAATAATGAATTAATATTATCTGATTGCAAATTTCCAACATGTCCCCCCCTCCCCCCGGAAAAAAAGTCTGCCGACGCACATGATTGCAGAACATGAGTTTTTCTTCACTCAAGTCCATCTTCATTAAGTTCGCAGAAGCTGGCCTTGGTTGAAACAGCAGAGAATTCACGGCCTCCTGTCGCTGCCAAGAAGTAACGAACTGGTACACACTGTAAACATATCGAACTGTATCGACTTTTCTCTAAACCTGCTGACGGCTCAAGTCGACCACCGATGTCACAGATAAAAGTCGGATTTAAGAGAAAGGAAACAAAAGAAAACGAGCCCTGTTCTGGAGGTGTGGCGGTGTAGATCTATCGGACGCAATACATAGCAGTCTATTGTTAGGTGTTCCATACAGATGACAGTGGCACACAAATACCCCTTAGGCAGTCAATTATCGTCCATGAATTCCCTCATTATTGTTACGCACACGTTACACAAGTAGTATTTTTTGGATTATATTGGTTTTATAACCTTCTTGTCGCAGCCTTGAAAGATATTAAACTTAAGTATCAACTTTGGTTTTTAATCGAATTTTTGTTTTTGGGTTATGCTGTACACACGCACGCACACAGACACACACAAATACATACATAGACGGCACTTTTTTCTAAAAATTAAACCGTTCGTCTACCACCTAGGCGGCCCGGGTTAGATCCCAGGGACCCTCATGTAGTATTTGTAGTGGACGAAGCGGCACCTGGACGGGTTTTCTCTGGGTGCTCCGGTTTCCTCCAAACGTCAAACTGGGTAGGTATTTAAGTTTAATATATTCCAAATACGTGAAACGAACATTTTTAAAACCATCCCTGCAACCAAAATTACCGTTTACAAGGCACATTTTTCGAAACTTTTTATTTTCTCAAAAACTGCTTTAACGTTTTGGTTAAACACTATAAATTTAAAATATTTGCATAATAGTTCATGTAACCTTGAATTTTCTGGGAGCAGCTGGTCAAGTTCCCTTTATCAGGATGGAATTTTGTATATCTAATTGGCAAATATTAAAAGATAGATGAAAAACACAATACACAAATTGCAATTAATTTTTCGTGTTATCAGCTACTTCTGGGATATAATTATTATTGGTTTGAATTTTTTAATACTTTGTAATTTTGTTAACGTTTTGTTTATGTTTTCCACGATGTCATGAAAAGATTATAGAATTTGAAGGGCAACTTACAGTGACTAGGTTTTAAACAGCTGACCATCTGTTCGGGTTCTTGTATCCCCTTGTACCTACAATGCAATGAAGCTATTTGTGCAAAGGTTTATCTCGACTAACAATTATTGTGACAAAATTGATAAAAGTCTAGTTCAATTATTTTTTTTCGCACTTTATTGTTTTCTAAAACTTTTGCACAAATACACAGTTCTCTTTTACTGACGTTAACACACTCTACAGTCTTTTGTAATATTACAACGCACAACTGCTGTCTTGTCAAAACCCTCACTCAGTTCTTTCACTGTCTTTCTTCACTTGCTCAGTCTGTCATACCTCATTCTGACGATACAATCGCTCAACACTCATTAAAAGTTCTACATGTCGGCGCGACATACCACACACAGCTGTGTCGCACTCAATGACACATTGACCGATTTATGTCTGCAACCGTAACTCTAACTGGTTGCCTGGTCTCCTTATATAGCGAGGATGACGTAACACGGACTTTTCTCGAATTTCTGGAAATTCGCCGGCCGCCGACACTTACGAAATACTCTGGAAAACCCTTCACGTTGCCGCTCGATTGTTAGTCACATATTTGCTCGCATGATTGGTGTGGAGAAGCTTGACCTTGAGCGCCTTTGTTACGCGCCGCGGCAGTAGTGTGGGGCAGTCCGGCCCCACCGTTCTTTGTTGTGTTGCTGTTACCGTGGGACGGTGTCACAGTACATACTATCTTGAGGATAGTTCGTACACGTTAAAATGAAAAACGATGATAGGGGAAAATCACATGATAAACACATATATGATCTGTTAAAATATAGATGAATACTTTCTGAAATCACTGCAGATTCTTTTGCTCAATTTGAGACAGGCCTCGGAAGCTGGTACTCTCTGAGCACAGTCCGCTTACGGCCTTGCATTGATCATTATGTTTAGCACGTAAAAAATGAGGGTCGCTCAAGCTATGCCGCGAGTTTCCCAGGCCTAGTTTAAGAACTGTCGTCATTGAAGATAGAAGAATCATAAAAATTGATATGTAAACAAAATTATGCAATTGTTACACAGCAATTTTTTTCATTCGTGCTTGCTGGGTATTACATTTCTTTTTACAGTAAAGTATGTGTGAATGTTACTCAGTATTCTAGGAAACAGTACTTATTCCTTCCTCTTGGTTTGACGTTTCAGTAGGCTAAAAAGAGCAAGTTACGTAAAAGTGACACAATCTCACTGTGTACAAACTCCTTTTGTTTCCGCAGATGGACCACGAGAACATTTCCTAGATTGCCTTCTTGAGCGTTATGGCCAAGCACATTCACAGTGTTGCCGAGTACACTTCAGTAAGAACAGGAACGGCCTTTATGGGTCATTTGCATTTATATCGTTCACTTGCATGCTAGCTTCATTAGCATTGTTAATGCAAAAATATTACTAAAGAAAAGAGGCCATTAACCTACTTGCAGAACGACAGGGACATTTGCAGCCTTCTTTACAACACAGTAATGATTTAGGCACCTTTGGAATTGACAACATTGTCATCACCAGCAATCAAAGGCGGAACATGATAATCATTCAACTATAAAAGTTAACTTTAATAATTTGGACCAAAATTTGCAAAAGCCGAACTGACTGAGCCATTGGCGGTTCAGGAGGCTCTCATTTCATATCTCGAGAATAGGCATACCTGATTTGGCTCCTTAGGGAAGAAAGTACATTTGCTATACTTATATATTAATATTTCCCTTTTCCTTATTTTGTTCATTCCACTTCATGGAGCCTTCGGAAGAGGCCAATTTTTTGGCCATTTGTGAGGATTTCTGTGTTAGAGCATACACCCTCTCTAAGGGGCTACGCCATGTGTAAAGAATGTGAATATCCCACTCAGTAATTATTATTTATTTATGCCAACAAACTTACTGTTGGTGTTTTTAAACACACAAGCCGTGTGTGGGCAAAGTTTAAGAGGTAGAACTGGAACTTAAAAATTCAATGCCACAACTGGGATTTGAACCACAGACCTTCCGCTTGCCGGGCGGACGCTCTAACCACTGAGCTATTGTGACAAACTGCCAGAATGGTTCAAATCCCAGTTGTGGCATTGAATTTTTAAGTTCCAGTTCTACCTCTTAAACTTTGCCCACACACGGCTTGTGTGTTTAAAAACACCAACAGTAAGTTTGTTGGCATAAATAAAATAATAATTACCATCTGAAGATTATTTAATCCTGGGATATAAAGTACTTGCAATAGTAAGTCACCATTGGGGTAATTGTCTCTGATGTGAGACTGCCTTTGTGGTTTACCAGGAGAAATACGAACTAGCTTGAGAATTTAATGCCATTCTGGCAGTTTGTCACAATAGCTCAGTGGTTCAAATCCCAGTTGTGGCATTGAAATTTTAAGTTCCAGTTCTACCTCTTAAACTTTGCCCACACACGGCTTGTGTGTTTAAAAACACCAACAGTAAGTTTGTTGGCATAAATAAAATAATAATTACCATGTGAGGCCGCCTCCGTAGCGCAGCTGGCAGCGCGCTTGCCTGTGGCGCGGAGGACCCGGGTTCGATCCCCGGTACCAGCATGGGGATTTTATCCCCTTTGGGAGGTCTGGCACGGGGTGCACTCAGCCTCGTTAGGTCCCGGGGGGACCAATTGAGGAGCTACTTGATGGAGAAGTAGCGGCCCCAGGTCGAGAAGACCGCATAACTGCCCGGGAGGGCTCGGGGCGATGACCACGTCCCACCCTCCAGTACTGCACCTCACCAATGACGCCTGTAGTGGGCAGAGGTGGGGGACGCAGCGGCTGGGCGGTAGGCCTTGGCCCTTCGTGGGCTGTCGCGCGGGGTTTACATTTACAATTACCATGTGAAGGTTATTTAATCCTGGGATATAAAGTACTTGCAATAGTAAGTCACCATTGGGGTAATTGTCTCTGATGTGAGACTGCCTTTGTGGTTTACCAGGAGAAATACGAACTGGCTTGAGAATTTAATGCCATTCTGGCAGTTTGTCACAATAGCTCAGTGGTTCAAATCCCAGTTGTGGCATTGAATTTTTAAGTTCCAGTTCTACCTCTTAAACTTTGCCCACACACGGCTTGTGTGTTTAAAAACACCAACAGTAAGTTTGTTGGCATAAATAAATAATAATTACCATGTGAAGGTTATTTAATCCAGGGATATAAAGTACTTGCAATAGTAAGTCACCATTGGGGTAATTGTCTCTGATGTGAGACTGCCTTTGTGGTTTACCAGGAGAAATACGAACTGGCTTGAGAATTTAATGCCATTCTGGCAGTTTGTCACAATAGCTCAGTGGTTCAAATCCCAGTTGTGGCATTGAATTTTTAAGTTCCAGTTCTACCTCTTATCCCACTCAGTATTTGGAGACATCAGTTTTAAGTTTTAGTAAACGCCTTCCAATACTTTTCATCAGTTTTTACATTTCCTAGTAGCTATACTTTTTCTTACCAACATATAACTTCTATGATTCAGGATTAAAATTGTACTTGATTGTGGAAAACTTCTGGTAGCTTCACGGGAACTGTATATTCAGAATGCATACACGTTCAAAAATAAGCGATACGATATCAATTCCTGATATTAGATCTATTAAGCAGTAAAAGTTCAGGAGTTACATTTCTTGGATTTCCTCCAATTTTGAGAAAATTTTTATGAAAGGACATTATTTTGATATCTGTATTTTTAGTGCAGTAAGATTTTGCCTATCTTTTATGGGTTACTAGTTATGCGAGATGGTCCCATGGTAACGTGTGAAACTCGCATTCGGGAGGTCGTGGGTTCGATTCCGGTGGCCGACCTTCCTGATCATGACTTTTTGGGAGTTTCTCCAGGTCGCAAGGTAAATGCTGCGAAAGACAATTTCATCGTTCATTTATGGTCGGAAGAGTCAGCGAAAGCACAGGTGCAGCTTGGCAGGGGTGGTGTATGTTTTGTAAAGGAAGTCCCTCGTCGGCGCGTTCTGGAGGAGGGCGGTATATGGGGGCGTTCGAACCCACCGGAGCCAATCTGGGACGACACAGAACACTTCGAGGAGTCGTCAAACTTGGCAAACCTAGGTACTTCTACCAATGTCTGTGCCACTAATCTGGATCTGGCCGCCCGGTATCTCCCCTCACCTCGTCCTTCCTCCCGGGGATACAATAAGCACAGGTACAGTGCCGAATCCCCTCCGTATCGCAGTTATTTGTATTCCTTTGCAAAAGTCACCCAAAATGAAGAGGACCTCAGAGTATATTCCAAGAAAATTAAAATTTACATTTCATTTGCCATAAAATATCGTAAACATATGGTAGTTTAATCGAATTCGTTTAATCGTAGCCATTTTTTAGATAATCGAAAATTTTGAAAAATATTCCACGTAAAGCATAGTTTAGGATTGAAGGATTTGCTTGAAAATCTTTGTGTCGCATCCTTGGAAGATGCGAACTCAAATGCCAAGTTTAGTTTTAATCGACTTTTCGATTTTGAGTTCTATTCTTAACACGCGCACACAAAGGCCTTTTTCTGTTTAGAACGCCAACCGAATAAAACAAAATATATTTACTGTATTTCAGTTGAGCCTTATTGTCAGCAATAGGCAAATGTTTGAAAGAAAATGCCACATCCTTAGTTTTAAAGTGTATATTATTATAATTAAATCCAACAGTCGTTTCTTTTGTTTTATGAATCTTCTTTCCTCTACTAAAAGAATCGTGTACTGTATTTTAAATTCATCAGGTTATTTATTTAAAACACCAAAGGGGAAGAAAGTAGTGCAGCTGGTCATACGTCAAGTTTTTACTCACTGGCCGCCACTGCTGAAACATTTTAAAGGACACGCGTAGCATAATATCCTAATATATATTCATGATTTACCGCCGCTATTGAAATTAATGTAGATTTGTAGTTGAAAAACGTTGAAACGCTCCGATAAAGTAATCCTGAGGGATGGGATGGGAGGGGTGGGGGGTAAAATATTGCAGCGTATAACTTACCGTGCCAAAGGCGCCCTCGGCCAGCTTGGAGAGCATGCGCAGTCTATGTCTTGGGAACTCCGGCACTGCAGTTTGCTCTAGTCTCCGCTTGAGCGCGCTCAGCACCTCCTGCTGACTCGGCGACTGCAACCAGCAAACCATGGCCGTTATTATTAACTTTCTATATTACATCCCATAGCAAGATAATTGCACTACACCACCAAATATAGCTTGCTTTAAATTTATATCACCAGTAGATAATTACATACTTCTATTAGCTGTAATCTTGAAAGCTTTTAAGTCATCCACAAGAAAACTTGTTGCACTCATATGACTTTCTCTGCTCTTGTACTAGCTATTCTTATAAACTCATGTTCCTCTTCTTCGTATTACTCGAGGTAGACATTTTTGGAAATATCTTATGGCTAATTTGCAAGGAAATACAGCAGGCTTTAAGGCTTTAAGAGATAGTCAAATCTTTTAAAGCTGGTTGCTAAATCAAGACTTTCAAATTACGTTCATTTCATTTGCCATAAAATACCTTAAACATATGGCACTTTAATCAAAAATCGTTAGAGCCGTTTTTGATAAAATCAAAATTTTCCATGTAAAGCGTAGTTTAGAGCAGGAATTTTCTTCAAAATCTTGGTGTCGCATCCTTGAAATATGTTAATTACCAACTTTGATCTTTAACCGACTTTTCGGTTTTGATTTATGCTGTTCACAGACACACAGATTGACACACAGACCTTTATCTAAAAATGGTTTTTATTTATTTTTTTAATTCAGGGCCCCCAAAATATATTTCTGGTAAAATATTGACATCGAAATTTTGGGTGGAATACAATACTTCGCCTACTTACTAGACATAATAGAGAAAGTAAAAATGACAAAAGTAGCATTCAACAGGTGCTGAATTTGGGATGATTTACCCAGGTAAGGTAAATATCAGTGTCGGCTAGTTGCAAACCCTGTGCATCTGGCCTCATTTGAGTAGTCTTACCCGAAATAATAATAATAATAATAATAATAATAATAATAATAATAATAATAATAATGATAATAATGATGATGATGATGATGATGATGATGATGATGATGATGATGATGATGATGATGATGATGATGATGATGATGATGCTGCTGCTGATGCTGATGCTGATGCTGATGCTGATGCTGATGCTGATGCTGATGCTGATGCTGATGCTGATGCTGATGCTGATGCTGATGCTGATGCTGATGCTGATGCTGATGCTGATGCTGATGCTGATGCTGATGCTGATGCTGATGCTGATGCTGATGCTGATGCTGATGCTGATGCTGATGCTGAT
>CM060963.1:39392616-39447616 GCA_030765045.1 Tenodera sinensis
ACACACACAGAGGGAGAGAGAGACAAACACTACGAAACGTTTTCTAAAACTGCTTTTTTAGATTCAGAGAGCCTCAAAACATCGAAATGACTGAATACGAAAGTAAAAAGCCACACAATTGGAATTTGCGGCGATGCAATATAATAAAACTTTGTTGATCCAATTAAGCCCTTCAAAAGGACGTCGGCAGGATGTTTATAGACATTCGCTTGCTTTTACTTCTCTCGGCAGCATCCAGGCTGCCAGATGATTAATGATCAATCTGGCCGAGGTCGTCCTCTTCCGATTCCTTAAACATATGATCCACATAGACATAACTCATCGTCGAGCTAAAGAAGTGACGACAAACTCAAATTGTCTTCCTGGAGATTCATTTCCTTCTACAGTTGCTATGACGACAGGCCCAGCTGTTTTTGTTCCGTAACAGTTCGACAAGTGAATTTATCATAGAATTTCCCCAATCGCTTCGCTGCACGTAGTGGGCTAAAGAACAGGAGCAAAACTGTGGTTACCTCTGTCTCAAAATAGTTACTAATCCTTGTATACTTTTCTTACTACCCATAGTAAATACAGTAAGTATTGTATTCCACCCAAAAATTCGATATCGAGATACATATTTTGAGACTCCATCAAGCAGTTTTAGACAAATCTGATGTGTTGCACTCACATGACTTCATCTAAACATTCTTACAAACTCTTATTCTTATATCTTCTGCATGTTAGTTGAGATAAACGTTTGCAGAAATTATCTTATTACTTATTTCCTTGTAGGTGCAAGGGGAATATGGAAATACAGTAGGCTTTGTGCGATAGTCAAATCTTTTAAAGCTTTCAAATTACGTTCTCTTTGCACGGTTAACATATAAAAAAACGAATACCGATGTTCCATTTGAAAGAAGTACATGTTCTTCAAAACTCACGCGAATATCTCTAAATAATCCACTCTACAAAAAAATTTATTCAGACATAAATTATGTATTTTAGCGAGATTTGGTCTATCTCTTACAGTTTACCAGTTATGCAAAAGTCATCCAGAGTAAGCAGGGCTACATGGACTATAACCAGAAAATTCAAGATATACATTTCCTTTGTCATAAAACTATCTCAAACATATGACATTTTAATCAATTAGTTTATGACCAATACATTTTGTTTTCTGCTGGGCAAACCATTTCCGAGATACTCCTTGTTTGAATTTGCCAATACTTATACTTTCCTGAAAGAGGCCATGCAAAGAAAATGGAATTTCAAATCCACACAGCAATCAGCTGTGATCTTTAAAGGATTTGATTATGGCTTTTAGCCTATTTACATATTCTCCTTGCATCCAAATGAAAATTAACAATAAGATAATTTTTGCAAATGTTTATCTCGGTTAGCAAAAGTAGATAGAGTAAGCGTTTGTAAGAACAGTTTGTACAAGAGTGGAGATTATTGTAGCCACACCAAGTGCAAATTTTGCAAAAACGATGTTGCCTTTGGTAACATTTTCAAATAGTACGTAAGGAAGCCTTGCCTTCTTTCTGCAATTTTACATCGAGTTTCACAGAAAATATATGTTTTGAGGACCGCTGAACCCCAAGAAAGAATATTTTTAGAAGAATGTCCGTTTACTAATTTGCTGACAACAAAATGCAAAAACGAAATTCGGATTCTTTTCACTAAGACAATTAAGCACTAACATTGTGACGCAAAACTTGTCATTCACTACGACAAACTGAAACACACAGAAACAAAACCAGAGAGGTGAAACAGTTGAGCTAATATGGCGACCTGTGAAGTTACCAGCGACAGTATAACGACAAAAGAGGTCATGTGCATCAAAATTACTACTCCGTTAAGGACGTTAAACTCACGAAAAGCGTCTTCTGTTATCACAAATTGTTTTGAAGTGATATTTATAAGAATATGATGATGATTCTGGAAGAACTCGAAACTCCACCAGCCTTGACTTACTGCAGGCTAGAGCACTATTGTTTCTTGAATGCACGGCCGCCCTCTACTGTGGAATTAATTAGACTGATAACTTGCGAAATGTGGGTTTTCCCACTCACTCGCTCATAAATAATTTTCAAAGAGACGTGCGCAGGTGAGCTTGTTTCTTGGCACCCTTCGTATCCATCTTCATTAGTGACACTAAAGAGTCTGCCCCACAGCAAATTGCAACTCCGGAGTATACATATATAATATATAGCTTCGCTGAAATGATAAAGACTTCCCTTAATTTGATTACAAAAATTGCACCAATTTTCTCGTCAGAGGAAGAGGCATTTAAATTTAGTTGGTGCTCCTTAGAGATATCGCTTGATGGAGGCTTTATTGTTTCATGGTTCGTCCTTCGGCTTTATCTCGGGTTTATCTTGAAAGATGCTAGTTTTACTCGTAAGAGGCGCTGCAATGTAAACCTCCTTCTGCGGTAGTCTACGCATTTGCAGTCTAGTCTAACGTTATTTGACTTGGTGCATGATGCGAATAAATACTACAAATTGTTCTTTTTACTTTCTCTACTGGTAAGCAGAAGGAAGTATTGTATTCCAAAAATTCGATGTCGAGATTTCACCGGAAATATGAGATCCCTGAATTAAAAAAAAAAAAAAGCATTTTTAGAAAAAGGTTCGTGTGTGTGTCTGTGTGTCTGTGGACAGCATAACTCAAAAACGAAAACTCGGTTAAAAACCAAAGTTGGTATTTAAGATTAATGTCTTTCAAGGTTGCGACACGAAGATTTTGAAGAAAATAGCCCCAACCTAACCTACCCTTTACATGGAAACATTTTTTAAAATTTTGATTATCTTGAAAATGGCTGGAACGAGTTTGACTAAAAGGTCATATGTTTGAGATATTTTGATGACAAATGAAATGTTTATCTTGAATTTTCTGGTTATAGCTGCTGTAGTCGTATTTACTCTGGGCAACTTTTGCATAACTGGTAAACTGTTAGAGATAGACCAAATCATACTGTACAAAAAATGTAGATCTTGCTAAAATACACAATTTATGTCCGAATAAATTTTCTTGTAGGGTGAACCGTTTCGGAGATATTCCTTATTATGTGTGTGAGTTTCGGAAAACTTAGAACTTTCGTGAAATGGAACATCGTTGTTCATTGTTTTATGTTAAGTGTGCAAAGAGAACGGAATCTGAAAGCTTTAAAATATTTGACTATCGCACATACAAGGAAATAAGCAGTAAGATAATTTGTACAAATGTTTATCTCAACTAACGCGAAGAAGATATAGGAATAAGAGTTTGTAAGAATGGTTAGTACAAGAGTAGAGGAAGTCATATGAGTGCAACACATCAGTTTTTTGAGTTTGGGTTTTTTGGTTTTTCTTCATAAATATTTAATTCACTGACACGGATACACAACACACATTTACTCTTTCACTAATACTCTAGGGAGGATGGACAAAGATCCTCTACCAAAACTAGAACTCGGTAGTAAATGTGAGCATTACCTGGAATATTGATAGCATTGGTAGGGAAAGAATTATAACACAAAATACAAGGAATTAAGAAATTTAATGACAAATACAAACATAATGATCATCAAAAACAGTGATCATGGATTTGGTCACAGAATAACGTTTCTCCTGATCATTATCGCTGTCTTAGAGGAGCTTTCAAATGTTTATGAAGACACTGATATTTTGTATGTTAAGTCCCCTCTCAGTTTCAAGAAGGTTCAGAGTTCAACGCTTCCGGCTTCTAGAGGAATCTAGTAAAACATGACCAAAAAGCCCGATCGATATGACGTAACGCCCGATAGATATGCAACACACCTAGCGTACAGGTAATGCGGATATGTTCTTAACTGACCAATTAATAGCTACACAAATGTTCAAGTTATTGTATTTAGATATCATTTTTATTAATTGAAAAGTATTAAAAGCGGGACGTTTATCTTTTTCAGTAAATCATGTCCAATATGTCCGACTTTTAAAGAAGCTATGTTTGGAGCATAACATAAAAATTCGCTCTCCAAAATTTTGAAAACTTTTCCGCAAGGAGATGTTGCTACATACCATAAGAAAGATTTTTTCCTCAGGAACCAGTAAGGTATTAATTTGGAAGTTTATTGTAGAACATTTCATATGTCTGGTAAATATTAAAACTACGTAAGAAATATGGGGTTTCTATATTTTATATAACTAAGGAAAAATTATTCCTACCTTCTTTCCCTTAGAGTCCTCTGATTTGCTTCCCTTGGATGAAGAGCCCTTTGAGAATACGCTGTCCTTATCACTGGCCACGACGGGGAGAGGAAGGGTGTTCTCCGGACTCAACAGGGGCATAGTGCCCATCTCTGGTACTGCGTAGTCATATGATGTATCTGAAACAGAATTGTCATTTCAAAATCTAAAATAATCTGGAACTTCTACCAGTTCACCTGCCATAAGTTGCATAACCTTAATTCACGTAGAGATTTAAACCAAGGTTTAAACTAGAACATAAAATAATATCGCAAAAATGCACATATAATTAACATTTGTGCAAAATTCACCGAGCACAAAGTTTTATAAATTATACTATTAATGAGGTTTTATAACTGAAATATGTGTGTATTAAACTGAAGTCAACGTAATTGGCTAAATCAAATTTCATTATTATTTAATTAACTTTTAAACATACAAATCCACATATTCCATATTATACCTACACTATAGTACAATAATGAACCTAGCACACAACAAAGGATTACTTGAATCTTCGAGAGGCATTCGGCGGCCGGCGTGCTTGTGGAAGTCGAGAAAGGTCATGTTACGTCATCCTCTCTATATAAGGAGGGGATGAAACAGCAGAGAAGAGAGCTGCAGGCATGAGTCGGTCAGTGTGGCGGCGAGTGCGAGGCAGCTGTGTGTGTGTGTGTGTGTGTGTGTGTGTGTGTGTGTGTGTTCGTGAACGATGGGTCGCGTCGAAGTGAAGAAGTCTTAATGAGTGTTGAGTGATTGGGTCTCCAGAAGTAGTGCATTAAGAAGGACAGTGAAAGGAGTGAGTCAATTTTAGGAGAAGAAAACAGTGGAGTGAAACACTGTAGACTGTACCACTGTCAGTAGAAGAGAACTGTGTTTTTGTGTAAAGCTTAGAAGAAAAATAAAGTGATAGAAAAGTAACTGGACTGGACTTTTTTTCATGTTTGCCACAGTGGTGTCAGTGGTGGGATTCGTCGAATTGTCATTTTGTTACAATATTTTATCAAATTATTTATGAGTTTCCTCAAGTGTTCGGGCCCAGGAGTCTTCCCTGTAGGTAAAGAGTCAAAATAAGCCATTACATAGGCCACATTTTAACTACAAGCTACCATTAACATTTTGCTATCTATGCCAGTTTATCTCTGAAACCCTTGAGCGCCACATTCACGTATTTCGAGGTGACAGTTGCTTGTGACGTGCTAGTTTAGTGGTAGAATGGAAGTTTTCACGAGGGACTGTGTGGTTTGGGCCTCAAATAAACCGACTCCACCCATTAGGATGTTTAAGAGATGCCCAATTGGGAATCCATTACAGGATTAATGTGCGGTCGTGTGAAGTCTCAGATAAGGCGACATGTCCATGTGTTTGAGGCTGTCTCTTCACGCAAATCAACTACACTGCGGTTTCATTACACAAATTATGTTTCATCCACAACCTTAACACACAGGCTGCCGAGAAACAACGTGACTAGAAAGGCACTGCCAAAATAAGCATTTTGAGGTTAAGAGCTTGAGATTGCACTTGCAGCATAGCTACAAGAGTGCATGAATATATTCAAAACATGGCTTTATGAAACATAAAATCTCATATGACTTTCTATACTCTTGTGCTAATTATTCTTACAAACTCTTATTGCTCTATATTCTTCATGTTAGTCGAGATAAACATTTGCAGAAATTGTGTTATTGCATATTTGCTAATAGGTGCAAGAGGAATATGGGAATAGAGTAGGCTTTGAGTGACACTCAAATGTTTTAAAGCTGTTCGCTATATGAAGGCTTTGAAATTGGGTCAAACTTGTGGGTGAAATTAAATAGCTTCCCTGTTTTTGATATTGTTTAACTTCTGTTCTGTGAAGTCGGGCACGGCGTATAACAAGGGCTGCTTTATGCCACAAGCCGGGCAATGGCATTCAAGTTCAGACTGCGTCGCAGCTGTTTGTGTGTACGTGACTAACAACAATCAGTGCGGCAGAACCAAAAGCGGTCTTTGAAATTATATTTCGATTGAAATTATATTGAAGAAGGAAAGTCGCGGAATAAATTTACTAGGAGTAAGTTTAAGGTACCTTCCGAGCGGTATTTGAACCACAGATTTCCCGTTTACGAGTACTTGCGTTGACAACTTAGCCATTTCATTCTCTCCTCTGCTACGCTGGGTAAGCGGAAGAGCAAGTAAGATTACTGCGGTTTTCTGCTACAGAACCATTTCATATCTGGGCGTTAATCCGCGTTGTCTTCCAATAAAAAGCCTGGGAGTACATATTTTTAAGTTGCGCTGCTGAGAGGAAATGGGAGACGACAAAAGCCTTCAACAAGCCACTTTTTGCTGTCACCGACTGGTTCAAATCTCACTATAGATCACATAAATCAACATCCAGAGTGGAAATTACGTTGATGGTATCTCGAGCCATTTCCTTAATCGCGGAGATAACAGACATCGATTTAAGGCACTTGTCAAAACATTGGACCAAATTTAAATAAGAAGAATGAACGGGAGGGTAGGTAATATTTCTGTTGATGAAGAAGATAAAGAAAGGAATCAAAGAAGAGAAGATATATTGCCTTTGAATTAGGTTTCACCACACGCTGAATATTAATGGGAGGAATTATCATAAAAGGGGAGGGAGATGGATTTCTTTAAGATGAGAACAAATGATTTGAGGTGGCAAGAACAACAGCAGTGTTATCGGGGACATATACCGGGGCTAATACACGTTATCATCACAGAGACTGGGCGTCAACAATACATATGTCGAGTAGTCATTGAAGATTTTTGTTGAGACTAGCTGCACCAAAAAACTTGACTCACTATTGTTGCACGACTCTTCCGTTTTATAACGGCTGGTGCTTTAATATTCAGAGTACAAATTTCCTACAAATGAATTTAATATCCGTATTGATGATTCAAATTTTCGCAGGAATTTAACAGCGTAATTAGATCGACTGGTCGAAAGAGTGACACTGTTGGAGTGCAATTTGTGTAAACTCAGTCTTTATCATTCAAATGTGTTGAGTGTATATGTTGCCAAAGTTGGCAACCTTGTCACTACGCACATTTCGTAGTAAATAAATCGACCAGGTGAGCAGATTAACAGTTGAAGTCCCCTCTCTTACGTCAGACCCCGCTCGTCTTCCTCGGACAGTACTATGTATTTACATTTAAAAGTTCCCAAACTTGGCATTATCAGATAACTTGTCTCTGGACCGATGTTTGTTTCTCCTCCTCCCTTCATTAAGGAGCATTACTTTCGAAACTCCCTGTATATATTCCGAAAGTAGAGAATTTTATTGAAATGTGATGTTCGTTTACTGGCTCTGTGGGACTGCATTTTGCCTGAGCCTGTACCGGGCTGTCAGAAATCCCTGGACGTGTTAAGTATCGGGAGCTGATAACATGGAGATAAAGTATCATAAGAATGTAGCCTCGTGCTTTAACAAGATGGTGACCGCCTAGATCCCTGATCCTGATACAACAAACACACACGATTAAACAGGGTAATGGAGGTTGTCGGCACATAGCTTACAAGGCATTCCACTCTGGTAATTAAACCCACATAACCGCTACTCAGTGGCGAACTGGCCACAGCAACAGGGTGTTGTGTAACCTCTACAGCAACCCTGAACGATGTAACATTTGCCAAGTGGTCATCGACATCATCATCATCATCATCGTGCTAAGCTTTCATTTACGAGCTTATAAAATTGGGAACCTCTTTGAACTTCAAGAAATTCCCAGGGAAGGGATTTTGGAGGGAAGATTTAGTTCGACACTAAATAGGTCTCACTACAAAGAGAAAAATATATTGTGTTACACGACTTTCTCTACCCATCATAGTTTACTTTTATATAGGAAAGTAAGTATTCTTACAAAAGATTATTTTATCTACTTAAAATGAATTAAAATAAATGCTTCATAACTTCAGAATACATTTTGTTATAGGTAGAACGTATTAGTGATGCTCAAATGTTTAAAAACTGGTTATTATATTATGATGGCTTAGAAATTCCATGAATTGCGTGAAATAAATGAATGGCAAGAGTAGTTTAAAATAAGCAGGCATTGGAATTTCTAACCGCTAACATCAGGACAGAGGAAATAAGGCTGAAATGTGACTGAACTATAGGCAAGGACATGGTAGAAAATCCGATGTGTTGCACTTCGTGTTAGTTGAGATAAACATTTGCAGAAGTTATTGTTTATTTCTTTGGAGGTGCAAGAGGAATATGGGTTATATGACTTTGAACCATTGTCAAATCTTTTAACGCTTTCAGATTCCATTCTCTTCGCACGGCTAACATAAAAATGAATAGCGATGTTCCATTTGACGAACGTGTGTTTTCCAAAACTCACACACACACACAGCAATATCTCCGAAATGGTTCATTCTAAAAAGAATTCTCGGGGCATAAATTGTGTATTTTAACAAGATCTACATTTTTACATAGTAAGAGTTGATTTAACTCTTACGGTTTACCAGTTATGCAAAAGTCATCCAGAGTAAATAGGATTACATGGGCTATAGCCAAAAAATTGAAAATATACATTTCGTTTGTCAGAACAATGTCTTAAACATATGGCATTTTAATCAAAATCGTTACAGCCATTTTCGAGAAAATAAAAATTTTAGAAAAATGTTCCATACAAAGGTTAGTTCAGATTGGAGGAAGTTTATTCAAAATATTCGTGTCGCATCCTTAAAAGATGCTAAACTTAAATACCAAATTTACTTTTTAAGCGACTTTTCGACACGTACACACACGAACCTTTTTCCAAATTTTTTTTTTTTTTTTTTGATTAAGGGGGCCTCAAAACATTTCCGGTGAAATCTCGACATCGAATTTTTGGGTGCAATACAATACTATCTCTACTTACGTAGCAGAGAAAGTAAAAAACGTGACCTAATCAAAACAATTGAAATTGTGGGCATGAAATTGTGTGGCGCACTCAGCTGACGTAGGGAAAAATTACGTCTTCTGCTTGAAAGAAATTCTGCATATAAATTGTACAACATTGGTGAGGTACTTTGTCCAAAGAAGCAGAGGTGAATGAAAGTGAACTAAAACTTTCTGCTAATGATTTCCCTTATTTCCCAATCATAAGACTGAAAATCTAAAATCCATCCAGTTTGACCATCTGAAACTGCATGTGGTTATGAAGTGCAAATATGCTAAAAATGAAAATTTAGAGAAGATGAATTATTTAATCTGTAACTATTAAAAATAAACACATTTTTCGTTTTGGCTTTTAGGTTATGTTTCCAGACTTTAGGCCGTAGTTTCACACTTTTTACAGCATAAATGCATACGTATTTCAAGAGTTTTTAGACTATAGCCCTATTTACTAGTTACCGAACTAGAACGAGTCGCCACCCCCCCCCCCCACCCCTTCCCTCTGCGTATACAGTGTAAGCAAGACAGCTAATATCCTCCATCATTCCTAGACATAGGTTTGACTTGTGCTAGTTGACATCAGAAGAACAACTAATCTACCTGCTTTCTCCATGCTCATTCAAGTGAGACATAGCAGTTGTAATAAGCAAAGCAACCAGGGTGGAATATGTAGCAGACCTTGCTTTATTACATTAAAGGGAATGGTGGCTCTGAGCATTCCGATTTGGAATCTGGAATCCATTACAAACCTAAAGTCACGTCGTAATTGGAATTTGCATTTGAAATCTGTTTAGTCTGCTCGCCGTTTCCCACATCACGTGGAAGTTGCCTCAAGTTTGTAGTTTCATCAGAGTCGCGGCCTTCCTGTGCTTCCTTACTAAAACAACTTGTTACAGGGGGCTTTGAATTCTGACACAAGATCGTCCCAGCAACAGCTACATCATGCGGGAGTGTGTTCAGAACAACGTTATTCTACGTCACAAATGGCAGCATCCTTCGGCAGTGAACAAGCGTTGCGAGAAAGAACTTAGTCTTAAAATTAACCGTTTTTATGGACAATGTTAGGAGATCAGTGACAAATCACAGTTTCATGCCTATTGTAATTGAAATAACTTTTGGTTCTAAGATCCCTACAAACTTAGCCTTATTTTGACCTTCATTTAGATTAATATTGTAAAATATTTCACTTTTGAAATAATTTATTTGCAAGAATTAATGCAGCTCTTTATAACTCCTAGTTACGAAGTAAAGTAAGAGCCAAATCGTAGCAGTTCGTCGAATTTTGCACGAACGTTGAAGCGCGCATGCGCATTGACTCCTGGCATGCCTTGCGCATAAACCTCAATTTATATTGGTAGTGTTGTTCACACTGTCCGTTCAAAATGTTTAAAACAATGGTTGGGCCAGCCGAGTGTGAAATACGGTTTACGATTCGGTTTTGGACAGCAATGAACGTTTCAGCAGCGGACATTTTTCAGTGAAGGTATAACCTCAATGCGATGAATGACAGCAAAGTGTCTAAGTGGGTGAGAGCTTTTAAGAACAGACGGGATAGTGTCCATATTGTACAGCCATCAATGATCACCAAAGATTTGATCATTATTGTAAATGCAAACATCCGCGAAGATCGGCGATTGACAAATTCTACTGGTTTTCAAATGGTTATCCAATGACTGGTTATCCTCACTGGCGACATACATCTGTGACGTCGGCATACATAACCTATCTTTCTCGTTAGCCATGACGAAACTTGTAGATTGTCACGACAAATGTTTAAAGAAATATGGGAACTATGAAGACAAATAACCATGCACAACTGATTCTATATATAAAGCTATATACTTTATTTGGTGTTTATTTTACAGAAATAATATGGAAACCCTTATCAATTATTATCATTCATTTTGGTTTATCATCAAGGGCCATGACTCAGAATATGTTTGTAACAAATGAGAATCATGATATGAAAAACATATTATAGGTGCTTAGATTGCTCGTATATAAAGTAAGGTTAGAGAAAGTAACTAAAACTCTTATCTTTATAATTAATTATTGATGATAGAAAGGATCGGTAAATAATTTCAGTTTTAGATTTATTAAAATAGACTTCTAAGTTTTTTCCTTGGCGAGATTATTAGACAAAACTCTTCCCCATGTTTAATCACTAAACTTCCCTTCCAAAGGAAGCTGTGCCAAGGATTTTTACATCCGAAAAGAAATTCATCGCCCTCCACCGGGTTTGAACCCCCGACCTCGGGAATCATATTACCACTATTGTAAAAAATTGAACATCACTATAAAGGAATCGTGTGTTACTCACCAGACTGAGTTGCGGAGCACTTGTTGAGCATATCCTTCATCTCCATGACAACCGTACTGTACGAATAGTACGGGGCGTACTTGAGGGCCTGATACGGTTCTTGGTAGTCATCCAGCTTTACGTCGATCACGTGGTCCATGAGCAGCATGCTGCCGGTCTTGTCTGGAGGTGGTGGCTGAGGGGGTAGCGTGGTGGTCGTTGTGGAGGCGCCCCCGCGGTTGTAGTTGTCATCTACCACTTCCTTGACGCCATACGAGCACATGGTGGTGCCCTTCTCCGCCGTGCCGCACCCTGGAGCCAGATGCTGGTGATTGTTGGTGCCCGGCAGAGCGGGCTTGGCGGCCAAGGGACTGGCGAAGCACTTCCTCTGGCGATGTCGTGATACAATGAGATAGATGGCCACAGCTAGCAGCAGTATCACCACCATCAACACTCCGATGATCACCGCCATCTGAGTGTGGTCTTCCTCCTTGGCAGTCGACACTGCAACACAAAATTACGTGCTTTCTGAAAGGGGCAAGAAGATGAGAGAGATCTGATGTACAAGTAGGACAAGAAATTACAAGAAAACTATGGACGAAGTTACAAACTAGAAGTGGAGGATTTGCACCACAAGGTTTGGGACAAATTTTCCCACGGACGAACTGGGTGATAGAAAACGGCGAATGCCTGTATTTACTTTCACTTTGCTCCATTTAGCATAATGAAAGACATACATACCTCCTTGTCCAGTTGCATGTTTCCTCTCGATGTATACGTCACTCTGCACTGGCACATCCTGAGGTGGCGGAGTCTCCACTGTGAAGTTCCCATGAGCCACATCTGAAACAAGGAGTTCACTTTTATCACTGCACTGTAAAAACTAATAAAACAAAGTGGAGTCCATATATTAATCGTTCTTGCTTAATTTGAAACAATTCATAGGTAAAAATAAACAAGAACAACGTTATATGGTAGAAGATTAATTTTTGTACGAATGGTTCATTACACAGGTGTGCCAAAATAGTAACTTATACAAATAGATAATCTTGATGCTATGACACGAGTGAAAATTTTTCATATTAAGATCACCCACAAGTTGGATACATTTTATGCAATCTTAGTATTATAACTTGCAGAAAATACATCGTGAAATAATATGACAAGTCAGAGCATCTTCGTATTATTGTTGACCAGAACACTTGTACAACGCTAAACGCCGAGCTTCCGTGCGGGAAGTATTCTTAATGTGGGCTGAGTCACGTTGCTACGAGGCAGTAACTTTTATTCAGTTTTAAATCCTGGTTGGTAAAGTTCATATACAAAAGCAAAGTAAAATATCTGATATGTTGTACTCACATAACTTTCTCTACTCTTGTACTAGCCATTCTTTAAAAAAACTTTTATTCTTATATCTTCTTCGTGTTAGTTAACAAACATTTTCAGAAATTATCACATTACTCTTTTTTTGCACGTGCAACGGGAATATGGGAATGCAGTAGGCTTTGAGAGATAGTCAAATATTTCAAAGCTTTCTCTTTGTAAGGTTAACATATAAAAAATGAATAGCGATGTTCCATTTAGACAAAATTATAAGTTCTCCAAAGCTTACACAAATAACAAGGAATATCTCCGAAATAGTTCACTCTACAAACATTTATTTAGACATAAACAGTATGCTTTAGCAAGATCTACATTTTTTGTAGAGTAAGATTTGGTGTATGTCTTACGGTTTACCAGTTATGCAAAAGTCATTCAGAGTAAATAGAACTTCATGGGCTATAGCCAGAAAGTTCTAGATATACACTTCATTTGACCTAAAAATATGTCAAACATATGACATTTTAACCAAAACCATTAGAGCCATTTTCAAGGAAATCAAAATTTTTGAAAACTTTTCCATATAAGGGGTAGGGAATTTTCTTAAAAAAATCTTTGTGTCTCATTCTTGAAACACATTAAACTTAAATACCAACTTAGGTTTTCAACCACCTTTTCGTTTTTGAGTTATGTCACAAACAGACACGCAAAGACACACACACACAGACACAGACACACACACATACACACACACACACACACACACACACACGGACATAGAATAACTAAACGATAACCGAACGAGTAATTTTGTCATAGTATGCTATGACAATTAGTTTATCTTCCTGAATTTCATTTATCTGGCGTCTTGAACCTATAAGCAAGAATCACTTGCATGCATTCCTTTCCTGGGAGAGAAGTGAGCAGTTGCTATGGACTGTGATGTAGCCTATTATCAGTGCAAAATGGTAAGTAGAAATTCATATTTTAATTCTTCTATTTCAATAATGCTCAGAGCTCTAACGGTACGCTATATTTCGACTCGCATTTGAAAGTTGAAAATGGAACGACTTTGACCTTGTTTCCGGTTATGGCTGACGAAATCAAACTCAAGGAAAATTACAGATGTTTATAAATGCCTTTGTCTGGAAACTTTTAACGTCATGCATTCTGAGATTAAAGAGTGTTCGGATGGTGTGATCCAACCTATACGTACACACATTTTCTCGTTTTATAGATATAGATAGCTAAGTGATAGAAAGAATGGTACAAGAGTTGCAAACAAGGGCGACTCTTTGCAGTATAAATTGAGAGCCGGAGTAGGTAGGAGTGAATGTAGGTTAGTCATATCCCTCATCAAGGATACATCAAACTGTTAATTTGGGAAAGTGTGCATCATCATCATCATCTCCGATGAAAGGCATTTCCGTCCATGTTATTTGCCAAGCTAAATCCTTGCTCCCTTCACACTCTTGGAGAAGAAGAGCAGGGCGCTAAAAGCCAAGTCAGTGGTGTTGACACATCTTTTCTGCTTTTTGATCGCTGTAAGAAGAATACGGTGCCATGCGCTTGTTTGACTTGTCGCTTCTGCCAACTCTTTCCCTTGACGTTAGGCAAACATCGACATGCCAGGAGGTAGGGGGGGGGGGGGGGGCGAGACAGGCGAAGACGTAGCATATAACACAGCATTTTGCAAACGTAACAAGCATTCCTCCTCACAGAAACTTACTCCAAGAGAGAAGCAACCTTCACTGCACCGACATAAACCGATACATTTGTGTATTTCTACATTTCCTGGATTTTCTCTGGTGGGGGAAATGGGAGAGTTGAAACGTCTCCAATAACACTTGAAGCCGTAATGAGAACCAGCCCTGCAACTGGAGGTCATGTGCCTTTATCATCGAGTGCAGATAAAACAGAATATTTTCCCTGCTGATAATTAAGCCTTGTGCACGCGACCAAGAATCGATCTCTTGCTCCACCCTTCCTGTACAACCCCACCCAAAGTGTTTTCTGACGGATGTCAGCCCACTTTTGACGTGAATTATCGTACAATTGTAGATTTCACAATCTCTGTTACAACTGATGGCCTGAAGCGCAGCGGGCTGTTACAGACAGGGTCTACTGATTTGTGCGTTGTATGCCACAATCGCACTCAAAACTCACAGCCGTCTTAGAGGAAAGAAACTTTTCTATTCCTTGGAGTTGGGGATTTACTTGCAAAATTTTATGTTATACTGAAAAACGCGGAACTTAAAACACAGTTTGGCATTACACAGAATTTTTTATATATACTGTCAACGTCGGACGGTGAACAAATGAAATAGGTGAAATGATACTCAAATGATCCCTAGGTCGGTAGAAAACTTACATTTGTCTTCTCAGGATAAGGGAAAACCTTGGAAAAAGTCTTATACGGACAATTCACCCTAACCGATGCTCGAACTCGGGACCTCTTGGATGAGATACAAACACACTTCAACGGAATTTTCGTGTTTCAGTTAATGCTGTTCACAGACCAGGGTTGCCAACTCGTACGATAATTATGGGGGTGTACGATAATTTGAATGTATGATAGTTCGATATCGGCGAAATATCATTTTTACTGGTTTGTCACTCCAGCGAAGTGAAACTAATTACAAATAACACTACTTTTGTCCTCATTGTCTATCTACACCCCATAGCTACTAAGCTGCTACCCTTTATCGTCTTATTGCCAGTGTGCTCAGGTCTGATAATCTCAATGAAGAAGGCACTGTTCAGAAAATTGACGATCAATGCAGAAAACTCGGAATACGTGATACTCCGTGTGAAATAAAGAACATGCCTGAACCTGACAGTTTCTGGAGTGCTGTTAAACACATGTCACCCTGGTGGAAATACTGATTTCAAAGAACTAGCGGCCTTTGCATTATCAGTGATTTCCTTGCCCCACAGAAGCACTTCTTGTGAAAGTTTTTTTTTCTAAACTGGGTTTAATAAAAACCAAAGTTAGAAACAGATTGGCACTAGATACGGTAAATGAACCCATTTTGTCGTCTCTAAAATCTGCAAGCCACCGATGGGATGTTAAGGTTTATCTCAACAACAAATTTGTGCAATGCTGCAACGGTTGAGGAAGCTGAACTTTCAGATGAATAGTGTGAGAAACATAAGTTCTAAAGTTGTAATATTTGTTGAGGTTATCAATCTTGTAAGTGGATATAATAAACATCATTACTCTTGTATTTTCATAAGTATTATACTGATATTTTTATTGTTGTAGCGCTTGCTTTAAAATGTACAATAATTTTGAATCCAAATCTATAATTTTGAAGGCTGGTACGATAATTTTACTTTTAAATGTTGGCAACCCTGTCACAGACAGACAAGCAGATACGCGAACCATTTTCTAAAAATGACTTCTTTCGGTTCAGGAGTACCTAACCAAAACGTCCGTTTGCTGTATTTTTGGGAAAAATAATATTTCCACTTGCCTACTAGTTCAACACTGTGTGCAGTTGAAATTGAGACAAATCGCCGATAGTGATATCACCTTCCTGCCTTGATGTGCTCAGTTTTCACTTGTTCTCATACATTCAGTTGTTATTATCTATCTTCATTCAGTTGCACGTCTTGTTGAGTTTTCTCCACACTCTGTCATCCAGTTTTCCCTCGTTACTGCGCATGACAATTCCACAAACGCTGATGGACAACACAGTACGCCGAAACCATTAAATTAATTGCATACAGAGGAACACATGATAATGCCTCTGAATATCTGAAAACTTGTAGGTAAACAAAAAGGCGGTTTACTGCGCCGTGTAAACATATTTAAAATTCCCAACGTGCTCCTTCCATTATTCAAGAAAATAACGATTCCTTCTGTGTAAGTTCAGGCATGTAATTTCTCTCTTTTACTTTCCCTATTACGTACCTGGTAATTAAAGAAAGCACCCACTGCAATTCACCCGAAAATTTGATAAGATTTCACCGTACAAAGAGAACGGAGTCTCAAAGCTTTAAAATATTTGACTATCGCTCAAAGCCTACTGTATTCTATAATTCCCCTTGCACGTACAAGGAAATAATCAATCAGATAATTTGTACAAATGTTTATCTCAACTAACACGAAGAAGATATAGGAATAAAGGTTGTAAAAATGGTTACTACAAGAGTAGAGAAAGTCATGTGAGTGCAACACTTCAGATTTTTTTTTTTTTTTTTTTTTTTTTGATGATTGCTATGATGTATAAAGGATATGTATGGATAGAGAAAGTCATATGAGCGTTCAAAACGTGTATTTCCGGTGAAGTCTCCGTGTAGAGTTTTTGAGTAGAATCCAGATGAAGTGCTTTGGAAAAGTTTCATGAGCAGATTAGCTGGAAGGAAGCACAGCAAGTCTGCTTAATAAACATTTCTTGTTTATTAATGTTTAACTGTTTTACTTGCCAATAGAATGCGCTGCTGTATGGAGATGTTTTGAGGTACACGAGCAGCAGATTTACCTGAGGGTGGGGAACGCTTCACCCCCTCTTGCCCGTTTAAAACACGCCTTCCGAAATTGGGATTCCACGCTTTCCTGCTCCAGAGGATTAATTCCGCCTCCAACAGCACTTTCTTTTTTCTTTTTTTTTCCCCCTACAGCCCTCCCATTATCGCGCCGTCTTCCTGGACGATATTGCTTCCCTGGCCTTATAAAGATATTTTATTGTTTCTCTACCCTCATTATTTCGTTTCTTTCATCTTTTCTTTCACGGCAGCTACAAGGTTGTGCAGTGATCGACTCTTCTCCTGGTAACAGTGGAGGACGGGGTTGGGGTACAAAAATTCCGTTTAATCCTCTACCAAGAAACGAACTACATAATTACCTGTTGCAACTGATGAACACTTTAGTGAATTTTTGAGTCCAGTTACTTTTCTCTCACTCCAAAAACTGCACAACTACACAGTTCTCTTTTACTGACATTAACACACATCTTTCTTGATATTACAAGTAACCTTGAGATCTCCTTTCTAAGTTTCTTCACTTTTTCTGTCTCAAACACTAACTGTGACGATACAATCACTAAACACACGCAGCTGATACACACACATTCAAACCAAGAACTGACTGGCTGCCGACGACTCATGTCTGTAACTCACTTTGTTTGTGCTCGTTGCTTCGCCTGCTTATATAACGAGGATGACGTAATGCGGTCCTTTCTCGAACTTCTACAAACACGCCGGCTGCTGGACACTTCACGAACATTTTGGAAAACTCTGTGTTGCCGCTGCATTGTTAGTCACGTGTTTCGTTGCGTGAGTGGTGTGGAGAAACTAGACCTTGATTGTCTTTCTTACGCGCCGCGTAGTGGGGTGGGGCAGCCCGGCCCCGACCGTCCTTTGTTGGCTACCACTGCCGTGGGCTGGTGTCACAATAATAATGAAAAAGGCACTTGATTTTGTTTTGTATATCTTGTATTTGAATAAGTAGGTAACAAAAAATCACAATTATGCCACTGTTCTGCCCTCCAGGCCCTCCATCCTGGGACAGACACGCGGCTTGCCCATTCTTGCTTTAAACTATCCTCAAACGCGCTTTAGTACTGAAATATATCAAAGCTGAGATGTGATGAAGTTCCTAAAGAAAGTATTTCACCACTTCAGCACGGGCGTCTATATCTAACCCTCCTATCCTCAATCTGTGTTCACTGACGAGAGCCTCATCTGTTTTTTATTTAATTAATTGCACAAAGTAACAATAACGGTTTAACACGTTAAACACTCTGTAATTTGCTAGAGCCTAAGAGCCGCCACAGCGTTGCCAAGTGTAGCCTTAGGCTGCTAAATACCGCCCTCTACAAACAATATCGATGCAACAAAGGAGGCACCTGGACCGCCATGTTCATATCGAACATTCTTCACTCGGAGGGGAGGGGAGGGGAGGGGAGGGGAGAGGCTAAATAATATGCTACGCGATATGGAATGCGGCTGGAAAAAGGGTTGAAAGTTAAAAATGCGGAAGGGGCTTGGGCAGAATTGTATCTGCAATACAGCGAGCGAGCGGTGGGTTATGTGTGGGAAGCTGCATGCTTTAGAGAAAGGCATGCCGAAGAGGTATGTCATGAATCTGTTTACAACAAAGGTGCATGAATGCCAGTGATATTAGAGTCGCTTCTGTGGATTCGGTCCAATTGCGGAGCGGAACGAGGTTCCCCTCCACCAGTTAAAGATGATCAACACCAAATCCTTCCTTGGCAACTTCTCTTTCCTATCAACTCCAAAATTTTCCCATAGGAAGCCTACAAAACGAATCACGAATGTACAAATTCAACTCAGTTTTAAACATTTAAATCATACAGCCTAATTCCGCAAGCTTATGTAAAGATTAATTTTCAAAAGATAACAATTTCAACTGTGTAATGCAGTGAGTAAATGAAAAGCATCAAACTAGATCAAAAAATCAGATGGTTGCACTCACATGACTTTCTCTACTCTTGTACTAACCATTCTTACAAACTCTTATTCCTATATCTTCTTCGTGTTAGTTAAAGTAAACATTTGTACAAATTATCTTATTGCTTATTTCCTTGAAGGTGCAAGGGGAATATTAGAATACAGTAGGCTTTGAGCGATAGTCAAATCTTTTAAAGCTTTGAGATTCCGTTCTCTTTGCACACGTAACACATAAAAAAATGAATAACGATGACCCATTTCACGAAAATTCTGTTTTCCAAAACTCACACACATAACAAGGAATATCTCCGAAATGGTTCACCCTACAAGAAAATTTACTGAGACATAAATTGTGTATTTTAGCAAGATCTACATTTTTTGTATAGTATTATTTGGTCTATCTCTAACGGTTTACCAGTTATGCAAAAGTCGTCCAGAGTAAATACGACTACAGGGGCTATAGCCAGAAAATTCAAGATATACATTTCATTTGTCATAAAAATATCTCAAACATATGACATTTTAATCAAAATCGTTAGAGCCATTTTCAAGAAAATCAAAATTTTCGAAAAATTGTCCATGTAGTGAAAGTAAAAATCAATAACGATGTTGCATTTGATAGAAGTGTAACTTCTCCAAAACTCACACAAACAGAAAGGAATATCTCCGAAATGGTTACCTCTACAAAAAAATTATTTGAACATGTGTGTTTTAGCAAGATCTACATTTTTTTACTTCTCTACTGGTAAGTAGGGGAACTATTGCATTCCACCCAAAAATTCGATGTCGAGATTTCACTGGAGATATATGTTATGAGACCCCCTGAATCTAAAGAAAGCATTTTTAGAAAAAGGTCCGTGTGTGTGTCTGTCAATCTGTGGACAGCATAGCTCAAAAACGAAAAGTCGGTTAAAAACCAAAGTTGGTATTTAAGTTTAATGTCTTTCAAGGATGCGACATGAAGATTTTGAAGAAAATAGCCCCACCCTAAACTACCCTTTACATGGAAAATTTTTCAAAAATTTTGATTTTCTTGAAAATGGCTCTAACGATTTTGATTAAAATGTCATATGTTTGAGATATTTTTATGACAAATGAAATGTATATCTTGAATTTTCTGGCTATAGCCCCTGTAGTCGTATTTACTCTGGACGACTTTTGCATAACTGGTAAACCGTTAGAGATAGACCAAATCATACTATACAAAAAATGTAGATCTTGTTAAAATACACAATTTATGTCTCAGTAAATTTTCTTGTAGGGTGAACCATTTCGGAGATATTCCTTGTTATGTGTGTGAGTTTCGGAAAACTTGAAACTTTCGTGAAATGGATCATCGTTATTCATTTTTTTATGTGTTACGTGTGCAAAGCCAACAGAATCTCAAATCTTTAAAAGATTTGACTATCGCTCAAAGCCTACTGTATTCCAATATTCCCCTTGCACCTACAAGGAAATAAGCATTAAGATAATTTGTACAATTGTTTATCTTAACTAACACGAAGAAGATATAGGAATAAGAGTTTGTAAGAATGGTTAGTACAAGAGTAGAGAAAGTCATGTGAGTGCAACACATCAGATTTTTACAATAGGATTTGGTCTATCTCCTACGGTTTAGGAGTTATGCAAAAGTCGTCCAGAGTAAATACGACTACAGGGGCTATAGCCAGAAAATTCAAGATATACATTTCATTTGTCATCATAATATCTTAAAGATATGGCATTTTAATAAAATTAATTTAAGTCATTTTCAAGAAAATCAAAACTTTTGAAAAATGCTCCGTGTAAAGGGTAGTTTAGGATAGGGGGCTTATTTTAAAAATGTTCATATCGCATCTTTGGAAGATGTTGAACTTAAATATCAAGCGTGGTATCTAAGAGACTTTGTTTTTGAGTTACGCTCTTCCCCCCCCCCCCCCTGTTTCTCACACACTTACAGAAGTACACACAAACCTTCTAAAATGCTTTTTTTGATTAGGGGGACTCAAACATGTGTTTGCAGTGAATCGTTTAATCACAAAATTATATCAAATAATTGGATTCTAGCGTGTCTATTAGAATATATTCGTGGACATGCGCTGGGCAACAAACGCGGAGAATTGGTGCCTGTGTAGAGTGGAAGTTCAGGAATGTTGACAGTAAAAGGCTACCTCTTCGGGAAGCTTGAAGGAAAAAATGTCTTCGTTACATGCAGTAGCTGATACCTGGCCACACCAGTTTTCGAGCGCAGCTTTCACTTGTCGCAGGTGCAACAGCTTCTGTCCAGCTGCGGTCCAAGCATTAATAACAAAACATTCACTTGTTCAGCTGTATTCTGCTGCCAGACTGTAGATAATGTGCCCATCATCGTCATCACCATCTCATCGCGGGTTAGGAATTTTTCCTTTTCCGGCCTCTGGTTTCTGTTCATCTCCTCATGGGTCTTTTGACGCTTCTTCTTCCAATCGGCTGGTACTCATAACACAGCTTAAGGAAGCTTTTTCATCCATTATTTGCATACGCTGTTCCCATTCAGATTTCAAGTTTTTGTATTTTTCATTTACAAGAAGAATATTTAATTCGTGTGTTATTTCTTCGTTTTTATTTTGTCCATAGTTGTATATCCGCTAATTGCTCTTAGGTATGTCATTCTATTCCAATCCTTTTTTATCACCAACGCTTCAGGTCTTTTTGTTTGTTTGTTGTAAATCATCTTCATTTGTTTGTGTAATTATTATATTATGTGGAATGCCCCAGTACAAGTAGTTTAATATTTTTTATCTCGTGTTAAGCCTCACTACCATGGAAACTTCAAAAGTGAAGAGAATGTGTCGTGCAAATGTTTCAAAAGTTCGTTGAATTTTTCCAGGAGAGTAATGTTTATCGTGAACACGGATCGTAAGCAAAGGAAATAGCATAAATCCGCAACTAGCAGTCTTAGAAATCAAGCACTTAACTTTATATTCTTCATCTCGAAATTAAAAATATTCGTCCTAGCATTTAATTGTATGTACTACGATACTCCGCGCCACCCGCCTCTGACTACTAGGTCTGGCTCTCCTTGCCTTGGTCAGTGGAGGGAGGACAGTAACATGTGTAGGGGGAAGCGCGTAGGAAAGAAATCACCTCAGATTTGCCTATGGACCACGATGGGAGTTGAACCCGGGACCTGCTCTGTTTACGTGGACATGGTAACCATTACGTCACGGAGGAGGAAGTTGTATACCACTGTATGCAGAATCTCGAGTGAGAGAGTGATTTCTACCTCCATGTTCCGCCGCCGTGCCCAGCAGCTATAAATGGTAATGTGGGTAATGGCCCCGGCTCCAGTCCTGTTACGGTTGGAATTTCAGCTCTACCCTTGGGCAGGTAAAGGATACTGATTGTGCGAATATTTCCTCTTCCACCTGCCGTTTTACTGCCTGTTAATTGCGTTACAGCATCAAACTACTATTAGTTTCATATCGTTGCAATACGAACTGGTAACAAGCACATTGATTCTACAGGGTGGTTCTTAACACAAGACAGTTTCTTTACTTTCTCTACACCTCCCAACAAAAGTTAAAGAGCACTTGCGTATTTCACCGAAATACACTTTGCTTCTAAACTATTTTGTACTGTGGCGTTATGTTACGTTAAAAAAAAAAAAAAAAAAAAAAAAAAAAAAAAAAAAAATCTTATTAAAGGGTACAGTTAAAAAAAATAATTTTGCAGATGTAATTTTTACTTTCTCTACTACACTCATAGTAAGGCAGAGGATATATTATATTCAACCCAAAAATTCGATATCGAGATTTCACCGGAATCCCAAAAAAGCATTTTTAAAAAAAGGTCCATGTGTGTATGCCAGTCTGTGGACAGTATAACTCAAAAACGAAAAGTCGGTTAAAAACCAAAGTTTGTATTTAAGTTTAATGTCTTTCAAGGATGCCACAAAAAGATTTTGAAGAAAATAGCCACACCCTAAACTACTCTTTACATGGAAAATTTTTCGAAAATTTTGATTTTCTTGAAAATGGCCCTAACGATTTTGATTAAAATGCCATATATTTGAGATATTTTTATGTCAAATGAAATGTATATCTTGAATTTTCTGGCTGTAGCCTATGTAGTCGTATTTACTCTGGATGACTTTTGCATAACTGGTAAACCGTAAGAGATAGTCCAAACCTTACTATACAAAAAATGTAAATCTTGCTAAAATACACAATTTGTATTAATACATTTTTTTCTTGTGTGAGTATTGGAGAACTTACTTCTGTGAAATGGAATATTGTTATTTGTCTTTATATGTTAATCGTGCAAAGAGAACGGAATTTGAAAGCTTTAAAATATTTGACTATCACTCAAAGCCTTTTGTATTCTAATATTCCTCTTTCAGCTACAAGGAGATAAGCAATAAGATAAATAATTTCTGCAAATGTTTATCTCAATTAACATGAAGAAGATATAGGAATAACAGTTTTTAAGAATGGTTAGTGTAAGAGTAGAGAAACTCATGTGAGTGCAACACAGCAAATTTTTTAAGAGTAATGATTTTCTTTCAGATTTAGAAAAACCGAAAAAAAAAATCATTTTGAAATATTTTTGGAGATGTGACCATGAAAAATATATATATATATGGGATGTCAAATTTATTTTACCCTGAAGGGAAATAAATATGACATTATTATCACATACTATTTATAACAATATTAATTATAATAATATTATTATAATAATTATTAAATAAACAGACTAGCTAATGGAAATCGATAGTTTCGCTTTCAGCTGTGTCTGAATGTGTGCAGACGGTAAAGTATTGATTACTACATGAGCATCTTTTAATTGGTGGTCAGCAGTGTCGCTATGAACTGGTGCACCTTGGTGGATTAGCAATAACGTTATGAAGTGGTGCACACTTGATTGGTGGATAGCAGTGTCGGTATGAAAAGATGGAAAGCCTCTATGAGATCTATTGCAGTGGCGTATATGCGCTATATTATGGCATGGTCAAGAATAAACGCAAAAACGTTACATATAAATAAATAGTAATTGCATAATGCTTGCACAACTGGTAATACTGCTTTTTCTATCACGTAACGTATTATATATAAACCGCCACAAGTCTGAGTAATAAAAAGTAGAAGTCCGCGTGTAATGGAAGGAGATACATCCAACCTCCCCTCTGTCGCACATGTTGGACATCGCTGTGCTATCACCTGGCACATCTTGAAACATTATAACCCCAATCTCTTCAAGAACAAGCGCGGAGCACGTGCAAATATTGGTAACAAGTGAGGATGTGTACCGTGGCATATTGCTAAGTCACCCAAGAGACCAATGCATTTTGAAGAGATCCACTTCTCATGTTAGTAACCGCAATTAACAAACTGCGCGTTCTTTGCGTTCCTTTTCTCCCGCGCACTTACGTCACTGAGTGCTGCCTTTAATATTTCATGCGCTCATTTCCATCAAAACCGGTAAAAGTAGTGAAGTGCGCTTTAGTGACGAGCTAAATTATTATTTTTTTCTTGTAGTGGCAGCAATACTGAGTCGTTTTCTCCAGGACTCGGGCTATAAAGAGCACGCAGAGAACAGGGATCGATGCTTCCTACTGCCGTTTGTTTCTGACGCTATTCAAATGATACGGAATACCCATCTCTCGTTCACTTTGATTTTCATTCACACTTCTCTCTTTTTGCTTTTGTATATGTAGTCATACATGTGAACAAAAACTAGGTAGATAGAGAGATACATAGATAAAAGGATGGATAAACATATGGATAGACAGAGGGAGAATGGGTGGGTATGTGGGCGAGCCATTTTTGAAAAAAAAATTCAAGTACTTTCCATGCAAAGAATATTCTAGGGTGATGGGATTTTCTTGAAAAATTTCCTATCGCATCCTTACAAATTGGTATTTAATCGACTTCGTTTTGAGTTACGCTATTCATAAACACACACGCAAGCAAGATCACACATACAGTTTTTGGATTCAGGGACCCCCAAACGTGTATTTCCAGTGAAATCTCGGTATCAAATCCTCGTGGTAGAGAAAGTAAAAACTCTACTAGATCAATGCACAATCATTTCACAGAGGAGGTAAATAAAATGAATTCTTATTTCGCGATTTAAACAGCACTTCGTACAACACCAGTAAGACTAGTATAATACTGTAGTTAAAGACAGGGAATTTCAGAAACAAATTGATGCAAAAGGAGAGAAGACAGCAATTGTTTTCCAAACGTCTGCTACAGTTGGGTCATTTGGAAAGCATCATGCTTCTCTTGGCAGTACCGTGGGTTTAACGAGACCACACACCGACACACGTGTCACAAACTCTACCTTGTTTTCTCTCTTTGCACGGTCCGATAACACCCTTAATGATCCGTGTACTTTATGATGGCTGGCTTCTGCCTTTTGTTCACATATTCACTCATTCTTGTGGCTATTTGCGCATTTGCCAATCGTTCCTCCTTTGTTACTCTTGCTTTCTTTTGATCTATCTTAACTCTCCCCAATCTCAGAGTGTGATATGCATGTCCAAAAAATAAACATACAAAGAGAAATATTTTATTGTATTTCAGTATGTAGTGGAAGGAACAGCTGTTTATTTAAGCAGAAATAAACTCGTTTAAAACTTTCGTGAAATGAAGCATCGTTGTTCATTTTTACTTTCTCTACTGGTAAGTAGGGGAAGTATTGTATTCCACCCAAAAATTCGAAGTCGAGATTTCACCGGAAATATATGTTTTGAGGCCCCCTGAATCCAAAAAAAGCATTTTTAGAAAAAGGTCCGTGTGTGTGTCTGTGTCTGTGTGTCTGTGTGTCTGTGTGTCTGTGTGTCTGTGGACAGCATACCTCAAAAACGAAAAGTCGGTTAAAAACCAAAGTTGGTATTTAAGTTTAATGTCGTTCAAGTATGTGACACGAACATTTTGAAGAAAATAGTCCCACCCTAAACTACCCTTTACATGGAAAATTTTGATTTTCTTGAAAATGGCTCTAACGATTTTGATTAAAATGTCATATGTTTGAGATATGTTTATGAAAAATGAAATGTATATCTTGAATTTTCTGGCTATAGCCCCTGTAGTCGTATTTACTGTGGACGACTTTTGCATAACTGGTAAACCGTTAGAGGTAGACAAAATCTTACTGTACAAAAAATGTAGATCTTACTAAAATACACAATTTATGTCTGAATAAATTTTCTTGTAGCGTGAACCATTTCGGAGATATACCTTGTTATGTGTGTGAGTTTCGGAAAACTTGGAACTTTCGAGAAATGGGTCATCGTTGTTCATTTTTTTATATGTTACGTGTACAAAGAGAACGGCATCTCAAAGCTTTAAAAGATTTGACTATCGCACAAAGCCTACTGTATTCTAATACTCCCCTTGCACCTACAAGGAAATAAGCAATAAGATAATTTGTACAAATGTTTACTTTAACTAACACGAAGAAGATATAGGAATAAGAGTTTGTAAGAATGGTTAGTACAAGAGTAGAGAAAGTCATATGAGTGCAACACATCAGATTTTTTTATATGTTAAGCGTGCAAAGAGAACGGAATCTGAAAGCTTTAAAACATTTGACTATCGCACAAAGCCTACTGTATTCTAATACTCCCCTTGCATCTACAAGGAAATTAACAATAACATAATTTGTACAAATGTTTACTTTAACTAACACGAAGAAGATATAGGAATAAGAGTTTGTAAGAATGGTTAGTACAAGAGTAGAGAAAGTCATATGAGTGCAACACATCAGATTTTTTTATATGTTAAGCGTGCAAAGAGAACGGAATCTGAAAGCTTTAAAACATTTGACTATCGCACAAAGCCTACTGTATTCTAATACTCCCCTTGCATCTACAAGGAAATGAACAATAAGATAATTTGTACAAATGTTTATATCGACTAACACGAAGAAGATATAGGAATAAGAGTTTATAATAATAGTTTGTAAAAGAGTTGAGAAAGTCATGTGAGTGCAACAGGCCAGATTTTTGGTTAAAGTGGGGATGAATACTTTCTTCTTAAAGTGGAGTAAATTAATGAAGTTTTTCAATTTAGTGCATCCCTTACAGTGAAGTTTTCCGAGTATTTTGAAAGTGAAATATACCGAGTTGATTGCAGATGGTTATGATTCATCTGTTGCTCAGTTTTTCTTCCCTTCAGTCACTTTTGTTATGTGCACCGTCATCAACGGCTGTCCCGCACAGGCCTGCTGCCCGAGCTACTATATAACGGATGTTTAATTAAACACTTGATTCAGCGACGCGCGGGCGAGCACAGCATTTCTCATTATCTTTGTGCCACATGGCTATCGTTTTAATTTGATCATCATGACGTCATAATGAGAGAGTCATTTCACTGTGGGCGTGAGCTACATGCACGGTTGGATGTTAACAGTTATATACCTTTATTATTTCGCTGTGTAACACACCCAACGAAACGCACTCTTTCGAAAGGATCCATTTATGAGCTGCTACAGATGTAACAAAATGTTAAACCGATGTTTATATGACTCTACCCTTCATTTCAAAGGGGATGTGTATATACAATATAAGAATATGAAGGTGAATATTATAGAACACTATATTTTCTCCCTACCATAAACGATCCAAATTAAACAAAATTAATAAATAAAAACACCTGAGAAACACGATGCAAAACCACAGTTGAACAATCCCAAATACCACAGGAAGATAAGTAAGTAGAGAAAGCTGTGTGAATGTATTTCTATCATAATCATATACAAATTCTTTGTAGAAGACAGAGTAGAGAAACAAATGAGATTGTGTTTCGTAAAGGAAACATGAGTAAAGATGCAGCAAGAAGTGTGATTTTGTTTTGTAAGAGAAAAGTGTGTAGGGAAAATCGTGTGAATATAATATGTGGCATTTCTATTTCAATCAGAAAATTGTATGAATTGTATACTGAAGGGCGAGAGGGAAGGATATGTGAATGCATTATGTAAAAGAAAAACTAGTAGAGAAGACCATGTGAATGTTATGTTGTATAGTAAAATGGATACCATAGAAACGTTCTCCACGAAAAAATACATATACGTGGCAAATTTCGCTGTGATCGGTCCGCGCGCGCGCGTGTGTGTGTGCGCGCGCGCGTGTGTGTGTGTGTGTGTGTGTGCGCGCCTGCGTGCGTGTGTGTGTGTGTGTGTGTGTGTGTGCGTGTGTGTGTCAGTCTGTGGACAGCATAACTCAAAATCGAAAACTCGGTTAAAAATCAAAGTTGGTATTTAAGTTTAATTTTTGTCAAGGATGCGACACGAAGATCTGGAAGAAAATTCCTCCACCTTAAACTACCCTTTATATGGAAAATTTTTCGAAATTTTTTATTTTCTTGAAAATGGCTAACGATTGTGATTAAAAGATATATATTGGTATATTTTTTATGATAAATGAAATGTATATCTTGAAGTCTTTTGGCTTTTGCATAACTGGCAAACCGTAAGAGATAGACCAAATCTTACTATACAAAAAATTAGATCTTGCTAAAACACACAATTTATGTCTGAATAAACTTTTTTCTAGAATGAACGATTTCGGAGATATACTTTGCTATTTGTGTGAGCTTTGGAAAACACTTTCGTCAAATGGAACACCGTTATTCATGTTCATATGTTAGCCGTGCATAGAAGAATGGAATTTGAAAGCTTTAAAACATTTGACTATCGCACAAAGCCTACTGTATTCTCATATTCTCCTTGCACCTACAAGGAAATAAGCAATAAGATAATTTGTAGAAATGTTTATCTCAACTAACACGAAGAAGATATAGGAATAAGAGTTAGTGGGAATGGTTAGTACAAGAATAGAGAAAGTCATGTGAGTGAAATGCATCAACTTTTTTTGTTTATTTCTAAGCCTGTAAAGTCTATCTACCTCAACAAAATGGCTAATCAAAATGAATGTTCGTGAAATGTGATTAAATTGGATTTAACCAAATCAATTATCAAAATCCACTACTTTTTCTCTCCAAAAAAGCTTGGCGAGGGAAAGGAACTGGGCTGAGCCACTCTCCGCCGGGGTGCTTCTAGCTGGGAAAATGCAGGGACCCAGCTCTGTCGGGACAATACCTCGGCCGCCCTTATAACCCATTCGCTTCATCCATCCTCCCGGGGGTGGGGGGTGCCGCGTCAGGACCATAGGCACAAAAGATCCGCAAGTTGCCATAGAACTACAGCCAAGGGTTTACTTCACGTTAGCGGAAAAGCAAAAATAAGACTGAAAGCATCAAACCAGAAACCTTAAACATTTTAGAAATGAAATCCAAACTCCTTTTATTTTGGTATTTTCTTTCCGTTTCCTGAAAAGCCGCTTTAAAACAATGAATCTGTATTTACATTCCTGACGGGCTTTTACCGTAGTTGTCAAATTCACTAATTTTAACACACCTCAAGGTATTAACTGTGTACCTAACTGAGTAGGGTTTTTTGAAGCAGTGAGTGCAGAGGCCAGTGAAATACTTGAGCACAGGCTCCATAGAGGCCGAACTTTCCTCAGTCGCCAGCGTTACCACAAAAAGCCAGTGTGCGGTATTATGTTTATTAGGTCCTGGTTTCCACACAATTGCTACTGCTGCTCCAACTTCATGGCCAACATTGTAGCGTAAAGAAAAACACAAACTCGCCGCGTTATTCCTCTGGCTTCATCCCTATGTAGTTATAATTGTATAAAATAACTAGCTTTAATTAAATTTCCTCAACCACAGCTCCTCGCCAATAGAAAACCTTTTCCCAACCCCTCCCCTATTTTTCTTCTTTCTTCCACCTCTACAACACAGCATATATAGGTAGATAGAGACTTCAATGGACCCTTCAGAGCAAAACAGATTCACATCACCTCCTCCAGTGGCAATTTTCTCTCAAAAAATCAACACTTCCGGATTCATAGTCTTTTCATAATATCATTCTACACCTTCACAAAAAGTTATGTTTATGCAATACTAGCATGACGGCATAAAGCGTGCTAAATTGCTCTATTTCTGGCACTAGAATGACGTAATTATCATGGTAACAAGACAGCAATGACGTCATCACCGTAAGGGAAAATTCCTCTCGTCGCACCATTATATTTGTTTTCAAATACCTGGTTCTTTTGCAATTTTATTAATTCCTTTCACAGAGATTACAACACTTTCATAATAATACTTTCACATGCATAATTTCTTCCACTTACCAATGTTTCACAAATTTCTTTTGATCAACGCAGAACACAGGTTCAACTTCTCTCCAAAACGCTATCTTCTTTATCCTCCTTGGCAAAGCACTTTTTCACTGTGACGTCACGCAATTATGTCACGTACACCACTTGTTTATGTTTACCCGCACATAGCACTTTCTCGTTCACACTTTCGTATTCCCTTTTTTTAAAACTATTTTTTTAATACTTAAACACTCATGACGAACAATATACTTTTTTTTTCTAAAATGAACATAAACGAAAATAAACAAATGGTTTCAACAGCCACAACAAAATTTTCTCCAATGTGCCTGTAAAAAACCTGCATAATTACCAGCTCTGAAAGGTAATATGCTTTCATTAAGTAGTCCAAGAAACGCATTTTTCATTTCTCCATGCACAAAAATTTTCATATACTTTTTCATAAATATCTTTTGATTTTTATGGAATTAAACTCTCAGCACTCTTGACTTAGTTCAAAATGTCAAACAGAATACAAACTATATTTTCAATACTTCTATAATTACCTTCCATTTTCTTCTACATGTGTTGAAACAAATGAAACATCTGCTTAGCAACCATATTACGTCGTAATCTGTGATCTTTGGTAGGTTATAATTTTTCATTTAACATATTTAATGATTATTTTACCTAATTATATATTAAAATTGTGTAAAACGTGGTATATAAAGCATACAAACAATAAAAGGCATTTATACTTAATATATGAAGAAAAAGATTTCAAAAATTGTGTAATTATTGCTATGTTATTGTTATATACCCCGGCAAAAGGCATTCAGCTTAGCACAGAAGTTGTATCATTCGGAAAATAGCGAAAATCTTACCAAATTTTAAATAAAAAACTATAAACATTTCAAAGGTAATTTTCTCACAATTTTTTTGTTTTACAGTTACGGACACGTTATTAGTAATTTTTAAAAATATGAGGTAAATTTTCTTATTTACGTCCAATTAGAAATGGAATAGCCAGTAGGGAATCGAACCTGGCATCTCCGAATAGATACTCGCACGTTACCACAGAGACATCTTGCGCGGTGAACTGAAAGGAACTGAAACGAGAGAAAACAGAAGATCTGAGTAAACCCACTCGACCATTGAGGAACTTGCGTGTGTCAACTGTCGATCTGAAATCTTCAGTGTCGCAAGCTTGAAGCACTTTTGCTCGCAATAGGCGACCACAGAAAATTCGCAGAAAAGGAGAAGTTGTTTCCAAATTAAATACAAAATCCACCCCTTCCTACCCCTCCCTAGCGCTAGCAGTACTATAGGTTTATTTTCCAATTTTGAGAGTCGAGCTTTTCGCTAATTACTTTTCGCTCGGCTTCTTCAGTGCGGCAAGCCAGTGGCTTTCAATATAGGGGGAAAAAGTAGTACTCTATCTTTCAACTTTTCAAACAGTGGCAAGAACACTATCAAGTCCAGCTAATAAAAACAAAGTGGGGGGGGGGGGAGGGGGGAGTCCAGCCCGCTAATGAAGCTGCCCTCCACCATTCCAACAGTAGACTTTTATTATAACGTGTAACAGCCTCGCCCCACCATGTTTCCAGCCTATAAATTAGTTAGGGTAGTCACCAGTGCTGAAAACAATTTCTTTCGATGACACGAACGTAAAACCAGTTGCATTTAATGTGTAAACATGTATTTTGTTGTGTAATGGATAAATTCCTCAGTGCAGCGGCTGTTATCAGCTATGCAAATGTACATTGGCCCTGGCTCCAACCAATGGTCATGATGCGGTATAGTATAAATAACAGTGCGTCCAAATTTTGTTGAAATCAAACAAGTTCTATATAAAATTCTCCAAAGGAATTAGGACATCACATTTATAAAATGAAATTATAACAGTCTGATGATGAACGCGTTTGGTAAAGGATGAACATCGTGGAGCCCGAAATAACCAATAAAACTGCGGGAGTCACAGCGTCCTGTGGTGATATTTCAGTGAAAACAGGGCATTTGACTGGAGTGACGAGAGCACCCCCCCCCTTCCCCCACCCAAAGTCCCTGGTGGCGTCATCGCTGATTGACAATGAATTTGTTGTTTGGCTCCCTTAAAATTTTTTTCTCCCCAGCTTTGGCGGGCTGGTTTTGACAGGATGTCATACGGAACGCTGCTCAGAACCAAATTTCCCCAGGCAAGACAAAAGAGTGAGATGGCGGATAATATAAACACAATATTCAGATGTACCAATGCATACCATTATGTCTTTGCTTCACGTATTTTTTGCTGCGTTTTTGCTATATGTATCAATTATTTACGTTGCATCGTATTCCATCAAAAAGTTATCGAGAATTGACAAAGTACACTATTGGAACCAAGTATTTAAGTTCAGCGTCTTCTAAAAATGCAACAGGAATATTCTCAACAAAATCTCTCACACCAAACTACCCATCACATGGAAAATTTGTCATTATTCACAACATTCTTGTAATAAGTAGACGAACTATTGCATTCCAACAAGTTGAGACTCAATGAATCCAGGAAAAACAATTACCTATAGAAAAATCTGATGTTTCACTCACACTCTTGTACTAATAATTCTTACAAACTCTTTCCTCTATCTTATTCATATTAGTGTTACACTAAACATTAGCAGAAATTATCTTACTGCTAATTTTATCGTAGCTGCAAGAAGAGTATGGGAATATAGTAAGCTTAGAGCGATAGATCTTTTAAAGCCGGTCGCTATATGAACGCTTTGAAATTTCCTCCTCTTCCCACAGCCAAGAGATAAACAGAGAATAACGACCTTCCATTTGAGAAAAGCTTAAGTATTGCAAAACTCTCACAAGGAATGTCTCCGAAATGGTTCACTCCAAAGACAAAACAAATACATTTGGACATGACTTGGGTTTAAGCGGGATCGGCATTTTATGTAGTAAGATTTTTTCTACCTCTTGCAGCTTGCCAGTTATGCCTAAGTCATCAAGAGTCGGGACTACATGTGCCATAGCCAAAAAATTCAAAATATACATTTCATTTGTCATGAAAATATCCTAAATACATGGCATTTTAACTAAAATCGCTAGAGCCAGTTTTGAGATAGTCAATTTTTTCAAATCATTTTCCATGTAAAGGTTAGTATAGAGTGGAGGAATTTTCTGCTAAAACTTCCTGTCGCATCCTTGAAAGATATTACATTTAAATACCAACTTCTACGAAAAGAGAAAATTTCCGCAGGTAAATGTTGGTTTGAATTTTCACTAGTACATTTCTTGAAGCGCCGAGCCGTTATTCTTTTGTTTCTCGCGATATCAATACAGAGAGCAAGGGATTTTAAAGGTTAGAATACAGCTTTTTAAACATTTGACTATCGCTTTAGTAATAGGGTCTTATATGAAAGTTTTTAATTTAGGTGCGTAAGCTACTTGTGAAGAGGACGGTGTGCAAGTGACGTCACTAACGACCGAAGTAATTAATACACTATTTGTGGAGTTTGGAGGGGTGACCTCTCTCCACTTCCAATAAATATAATAACGTTTAATGCGCTGAGGCCATGAAAACAGCAGCTCTGGTGCACAAAAGCGATGTTTGCACGACAAACACGAACTGAAATGAAACAAAACAATTGTTTTATTAAAACAAAGCCGGTTGCTGAAATGAACAAATTGTTTGTTATTGTTGTGCGATGGAATGTAGGATGTCTCATCTGCTGACGGTTTTATCTGGCTACCCAACGTGGACAAAGGGTCCAGTGATATAGCACAAGACATTAGGCAACGCTGCTTACTAAAGGAGCAAAACACGTCACATTTGTCCCAGCAGAATCACCATTTTACTACCTCTCTTGTTACATTCAGAATTGATAATGCACGATTATCTAGATTATAGCTTCCAGTATCTATTACTTTACAGCCCCTAAAAATGTATATAGAAACAAGGAAATCAAAATCTGATGTGTTGCACTCACATGACTTTTTCTACTCTTGCACTAACCATTCTCACAAACTCTTATTCCTATATCTTCTTCCTGTTAGTTGAGATAAACATTTTGTACAACTTATTGCTTATTTCCTTGTAGGTGCAAGGGGAATGTTAGCATACAGTAGGCTTTGAGCGATAGTCAAATCTTTTAAAGCTTCTCTTTGCACGCTTAACATATAAAAAAATGAACAACGATGTTCCATTTCACGGAAGTTTTAAGTTTTCCGAAACTGACACAAATAACAGGGAATATCTCCAAAATGGCTCACTCTATAAAAACATTTATCTGGACATAAATTGTGTGTTTTAGTGAGATCTGCATTTTTTGTACAGTAAGATTTTGTCTATCTCTTAAGTTTAGTTATTTAAAAGTCATCCAGAGTGAACAAGACTACATAGGCTATAGCCAGAAAATTCAAGATATACATTTCATTTGTCATAAAAATATCTCAAATATATGGCATTTTAATCAAAATCGTTAGAGCCATTTTCAAGAAAATAAAAATTTTCGATAAATTTTCCATGTAAAGGGTAGTTTAAGGTGGGGCTATTTTCTTCAAAATCTTCGTGTCGCATCCTTGAAAGACATTAAACTAAAATACCAACTTTGGTTCTTAACGGACTTTTCGTTTTTGAGTTATGCCGTCCACAAACACACCACGGACCTTTTTCTAAAAATACTTTTTTTTTTTTTTTTTTGGATTCAGAGAGTCTCTCCAGTGAAATCTCGACATCGAATTTTTGGGTGGAATACAATACTTCCCCTACTTACCAGTAGAGAAAGTAAAAATGAAGGAGCACGGTAGCAGAGTGGAATATTTCTAAGTTCCATGTGGTTTTGGAGCGCGGTATACACAAGTCGATATTTCCAACATGCAGCTGAGATTATGATAGTCTCTGTTCGATATGTTATCGTCTATTGGACACGCAAATGGGCTGTGTGTTCAGTCACCACTCGTATTTGTATTTGAAAAACGTTTGAAAATTCAAACTAACAAATAATATCTCGGAAATGCTTAGTGCATGTGACTTAAATTGTGTGCTTTGGAGTAGTAAGGCTGATTATATTTTAGGGTTACCAATTATACAAAAGCCATAGTGACCCTTACTGGCTATTCCCAGAAAATTCAAGTTATAACTATTTCTCATATACACAATATTTTAAACTGAAGGAATTTTAATCAAAGTCGCTAGAGGCAGCTTTGAGAAAATGAAAATTAACGAACCACATAAAGGGTGGTTTCTGACGGGCGATTTTCTTAAAAATGGTGTAGTAATCTTGGAACACGCTGAAGTATTTAAATACAAAGTTTCGTATTTAATCGAAATTTTAATTTCCAGTGATTGTTCACTCGCACGCACGCTCGCGCGCGCACACACACGTTTTTCTAAACTTTTTTCAGGGATCTCAAACCGTGTATTTCTGGTGAAATCTTGTCATCAAAGTTTTGTTTGGAATGCAATGCTTTTAGTAGTACAGAACGTTATAATATTTGATCTTAATATGCGTAAAATTGCCTGTTTCCTTTGCCAAGTTTAGTTTAGAAATTTGTGCTATTTGCGGAGATATTAATAAATATAAATATATGCAAAATAACCTCTAAATTTATCTTGATATTACACAGAAATGTGACAGATTTATTCATCATTAATTAACGTTCGTGACAACAGTCCTTGAGTTTTCTGTAAACCGTGGGATAGTGTGAATACGTGTCAAAGTTGTAGAAGGCTGCTGTCTGGTTTCTGCTTCTTATTCTGATAGAATGTCATAAGGAAGACAGCCCCTTAGGGAGAAGAGTATGTGAGTGTTTTTCTTCTGTAACTGATGCAGGTTTTCTCACGTGAAATGAGAATTAATTTTTCATGCAGGACGCCCCACATTCATAGCCAGGACTGTTTCGTGTCCCATACGTGTAGCTGAATGCACCCGGAGGACTTCCCTTACGTCAGCAAGCTTCATACAGGTTACAAAGTTTGAAGTTGCTTGCTCTAACCCCGGCGTCTCCAAACTACGGCCCGCGGGCCAAATCCGGCCCAAGACTGCTTATGGTTTGTTGTTTTTTTTTTAAGTTAACCGTGTCATGAATAGGCCCCGTATTTTTAGGTTCTTAAAATTGACTTTTTAGTTATTTTTGTATCTTAAAAAGTTTTTTTTTTAGTTCTTTAACCTCCTGAAATAGTTTTTATATTATTATTGTTTATTAATTTTATTATTAATTGTCCTCTTTTTTATAGCAATGTTGCCGATATGTCCTATAGATCCTTTGTGCTGCTCAAAATGAGATTTTTGGCCAGAGTGAGTGAGTGGTGTTTAAGGGCCCGTCGACAGCTTGGGCTTTTGGCCAGAGGGCACCTGGAAAATACGTACATGAAATTATAGTTTATACGCTATATGGATTATAACAGGTGTTTAATCCTTACCTGCATTCCAGCATTCGAGAACAGGTCGTACAGGCTCTGCTGTATGGTATGTTTATCTGCACAGCACCTAGCCGCTTAATGCGATTTTATCCGTGCAGTATAGAAGATGTTAATATTTGTTCAAGTTTTTGTGTCTGTGGGGATGGTTTATTTCGCTTTTGGCAGACTTGGCAAAATATTACTTTGCCACCTGTGGTGGAGTTCAGGTCGTTACCTATCCACAGACGAATCAACCACCTTCGGGATGAGCTAACTTTAGACATGACACTGGCTCCTTAAGTTACCTACCTAATCTAAGGAAAATTTACTTCTAACGATGTAGTAATTGTATGCATTAACATAACACGATAGTCAACTGAACACAATTAATTAAGTCGACGCATCAGTCGTAGTGATACCTTCCACGAGGAAACTTCGACAACGCCACTGAGGATGTCTACCGCAGTTGTAGACGAAACGTCTGGAAGACAGATCTCCAGCAGACCACGGCATAACAGCCCGGAAGATATTTCTTTCTACAATTTAGACGCCGGCCGTGAAAGCCTACGTAGCTTTATGATTGGTTTGAGTTTTTGGCGGGTTCTCCTAGTGACCCCTTTCCCCTCGACAACAATCCCCGCATTCCTTGCTTGCAACAATACAGAGCTTGGTCCCACACAGGTAAATACAAGTCAGTTGCCTCTTGCATTGTTGTCACTACTCCTCAAAGCACACATAAGCGAAAAGACGTAGCAAAGATGTAACAGTCAAAGTCCATTCATAATTTCATGGACATTTCATTTTCCCATTTTAAAATAAAGTTTGTTTTCATTTTAAAATAAATAGGAGATTTAGCCTCTTTTAGGTTTTAAAGTCTCATTTAGCCATTTTTAGGTTTTATAAGATTCAAGCATTTGGCTTCGATGATTATGAAACAGATAATTAAATTAAACCGCTGCAGTTAACTATTAAGGAATAAAATAGTTAAAAAACTAAGAATCCGGGCCCTAGTCATGAATCACAAATTTATTTAATTTTAATGTATCAATTAATTACAAAATAAAGTCTTACAATATTATTTGAGTGAGTTGCATATTATTACAAATCAACGTAAATATTAACACACATATAATAATACAATAATATTTACAATAATATTGTATGATATGGTAAGTCATATTCTCGAATCTCTTGAATAAACTTACGGAATTGTCGGTGATTCAGCCCAGTGGATCTGATGAAATTAACAACTCATATGACTGGTTTTATAACTTCAGACATATCCAAACATTTTCCGCACAAGGACTGCTGATGAATGATACAATGTAAGACTAATGCTTTTGAACTATCGTCATTTTCTACAACCTTTGACACAAGTGCAATCACTCCTTTATTTTTACCACACATGTTTTTGCCTCCATCAGTTGTAATAGATTTCAAGTTTTTCTATCGAAGGTTCTTAGTGTTAATGGCATTTTCAACCCCCTTGAAATTATCTTCCCCAGCAGTCGTGCTGAGAATACTATCAGTATCAAGAAGTTCTTCATAGTAGTATCTGTCTCATCCGTTGACTCATCCAAGGCCAGAGAAAACCACTCAAGATGTCCATTTTTGTCACACAGTTGACATGGTAATATATTTTCTGTGGTGTCTTATACCCTCCGAGCCACGGTGTTTGCTGTCAAATTGACAGTTTTAAATAAATTTGCCTGTTCGGGACAAATTTCTTCAGCTGCTGTAGTTGCACATTTCTCCATCGGTGAATGGTTTTCCACGTCTTGCAATTTCAAGAGCCACACGAGTTGCAGCCTCTTGTTTAGTGTTGACTTTCGTTAAGAAGAAGGATTGCTGCGATTTCAATCCGTGCATCAAAGTTTCAAATTTTACTGCCAGCAAACTTCCTGTATATTTTGAGTAATTTTGTAACTGTTTTGTTTCATAATGACTTTTAATGTTACATTTTTTTTGAAAACGGCTATGGTTTCATTGCAAATCAAACATAGCGCCTTATTACACAACTCAATCACGAAATACTGATAGTTCCATTGATCTTTGAATGTTCTGCATTCACTATGTACTTTTCTCTTTTCCGTTCTAGTAAATCACACACAAAAACAAGTCAAATCAAAATACTGTTAAGTGTGGCCGTTGGTCAGTTCGAAATTGTCTTTTAAACGGGGTTATACACTACTTCATTTCACGATAGTTTCGCTTCCTTCGCCTTCCCAAGGCGGACTGACTGCGGGATCTCGCTGCCGGCTGCTAGCCATCTCGAAGGGAGTGGAATACACTAGAACGTTCTCCAAAGTACTACTAGCACCATCTGTTAGCGATAGAGGGTTCTACCACTACCTATTTCCGCTTTTGACAACCAGATGTCGTCAAGTGTCACGGTCGCAACAATAATACACAATTTGACTAGTCTAGAAATTACAAATAATGGCAGGAAAATTAAAACGGTTCTGGCTCTCGTAAATTTCTGGAGTAATCAATACGTCCCTAAGGCTGGAAAGTTTGCAGACCCCTGCTCTAAACTAACCCTCGAACCATGCAATCAACTTGCTCCAATAGATTTACTTTATTTAAGGCTTTCCCAAAACACAAACCACTGAGGAGTCACGCAGCCGTTGTGAGAAGAGGATCGTTTGTTGGTGCGCGCGAGAAACGGTTTTGGCGGGATCATTGTCAACTGTCATAATTTTGGCGGGAAGATATTCCCGGGAGGATTGAAAGTGTAGTGTACAGACGTGTATATAGTGGTTTATTTTGTGTAACTATTTTATGGAGTGTACATATCAATTCTTTCAAGTGAAGTCTAAACAGTGTTGTACATATGACTAAACAGTGTATATAATCTTCGTGTTTTCCTGTGTATATTATCTAACCAGTACTTAATTTATGGTTAGTGACAGTGAAAGTGTTTGTGATATCCTTAGTGACAGGTATAGCGTGGGGTGCGCCTGGCGTTCCCCCGCGCGCAAGACAGTGAAAGAATGGCAGCAGCGGCAAAACATGTTGCCGAGCCGAGCACCAGCGGCAAACTGGCCGACAGCCGCGCGCCAGCGCCTATATTTATAGACACCACCACAGCCGCAGCAGTACAGATCCAGCCCTCCCCACCCACATTGGCGGACGAGATGGAACACGAAGCACGCATACTGGAGGAAGAGCAGAAGGCAAGATCCCTTGCAAAACTAAAAAAGGAAGTGGAAGAGATTCAAGCAGAAATAACCTACTATACCGGAATACTATCAAATCTGGACGCAGACTCCATGAACTTTGGCAAATTCTCTCAGGACCTCGCGTACTGCTACAAGGAGTACGCCATAAAGAAGCGCGAACTGGTGAAACAGAGCGAGGGGTGGAAGATAGCGGCACCCAAGAAGAAAAGAACAAGAGACAGCGGCAGCGACTCTGATGGCGAACGCCCCCAGTCTTCTAATAACAAGAGGCAGTCACGACAATCCACACCGCCCCACCCCCTCGCTCTACGCAACTCGTTCACACCACTGGAGGTAGCAGAACGCGAGGAGTCGGACTTCCCAGCACTTCCCCCACCCAAACAGAATCCCATCACACAGTCCCACAAACCAAAGATCCCACCACACCAGAAGACCCCAACAAAAACCCGCCCCTCTTCTCTCCCCCCTAAGCCAGTCCCCTCCACCTCAACAGCCACAACTACACCCCCGACGACCTCTACAGAAGAAAATCAAAAGCCACCCAGGATTATCATACCGGACACAAAGCAGGCAGTAAAGGTACTACAAGTACTAAGAAATAAACTCAACAATGGCTCATACAAAATACAAACAACAAGGGATTGCCTGAAACTCTTCCTTCAGAGGAAACAAGACGCCGTCCCTACAATGCAGCTCCTGACGAACGCCGGTGTCGAATGCTACAGCTTTACACCCAGAAGCGACCAGCCCCTGCGTTTCGTGATCAAACGCCTGCCTGCAGATCTGCAGGTGGATTACATAAAGGAGGACCTGGAGCAGAAGGGATACACCGGCCTTCAGGTGCGACAAATGGTGTCCCGCGGTAGGCCTCTTTCGAATTACCAGGTAAGCGTAAATAGAACTACCGATAATCAGAAGCTCATACAGGAAAGAGAAGTGTGCCATATGATGGTCACCGTGGAGGTCTTAAAAACCTTCCAAAACATCACGCAGTGTTTTAACTGCCAACAATTAGGCCACACCTTCAAAAATTGTCACATGACCTCCCGGTGTGTTCTTTGCGGTGGCCTCCACCGCCTAGCTGACTGCCCGAAGAAGGCCAAGGAGGACGCTGTACCCCACTGTGCGAACTGTGGGGAAGCGCATCCTGCCAGCTACAGGGGGTGCGAGACATTTAAGATGGAACGCCACCGCCGTCAACTGGCCGCCGCTGCCAGGAACTCTCCTGGTACTCAACCAGGGCCACGCCCCATCCGCCACCCGGCCCTGGTCCAAAACGGCACCTCTTTTGCAGGAGCCGCCGGAGGGCAAAATGCTCCCGAGCAACCACCAAATGGTCCCCCTCCACAACCCCAGCCCTCAGAGGCACCCACCAGTGACCTGGGAGGTTTGAAAGAAATTTTCAGCCTCTTCAAGGATTTAAACCTCCCAGTTCTACTACCAAAGTTGCGGCCCATAATCGCAAGATTAAAAAGCTGCAACGATACCATGGAGAAGCTAGAAGCCATCATATGCTTGGTAACCACTCTCTTCGAGTAAATGGCAACTTCAAGGGGAGGCATAACTTTAACTCGCGCACTCCTGTGGAATGCAGATGGCATCCACAGGAAGCAACACGAACTTGAAAACTACCTGCGGCGTAACAAAATTGATGTCGCATTCATTTGCGAAACAAAATTACAGCACGAGCACACTTTTAAGCTCCAGGGGTACCAAATCTTTCGGAATGACAGAACTGGCAGACAGGGGGGAGGGACTGCTATTTTGCTCAGAAACACTGTTGCTCATGCTTCTGTTACGCTACCTGCAATGGCAGCGTTAGAGTGCACAGCACTTAAAACCCGTGTAAATAATCAAACGGTGATGCTGGTAGCGCTCTATCGGCCCCCCAACTCCTTAAATTTCATACATGACCTCGAACAAATCCTCGCTTTAGAGGAGCACGTTATAATTGCAGGAGATTTCAACGCTCGGCACCCCTGGTGGTTTTCACGCCGGGCAAACGCGGCTGGAAATCTCCTGGTTGAACTTATAACAGATAATGACGACTTAGAGGTACACCTTCCCCCAGATCCCACATTTTGGCACAGATCGGGGCACTTTGACCCCGAAATTTTGGACTTCGTACTAACAAAAAATGCGACACCTTTAATTAACTTTACAGTGTATCACAGCCTGGACTCTGACCACCTTCCCGTGCATTTCGATATACAGGGTGGCATTCCGGCCGGTGCCTCTGGGCCTCGAAGGAGGGCTGAGACCGACTGGAATAAGTTCACCATGGAAATGCACGGAATGGCGCAACCCAGGCTGTCATACTATAGCGAGGCAGACATAGATGTCGCCATTGAAAACTTCACTGCCTCGCTACACACGGCCAAGAGAAGCGCTACCACTTACACCACAAGACCACCCGGTTTTTGCACGTACCCCGAGGTAGAGCAACTCATTGCGCGGAGACGACGCTTGACAAGACTGTGGCGGTACACCCGTCAGCCTGAATATAAAGTGCTAGCAAAATGGCTACGCAACATCATTCGGCATCAAATTAAAATTAACAAAACTGAACAGTGGGAAAACAAAATGCTGAGTACCACCCATTCGGACTCTTCCTTGTGGAAATTATTAAAGGCATTTAAAGTCTCCACGAACGTCAACTCCGCAACTGAGGCGCTGCACACTCATGGCGGCCTGCACTTCTCCGAAGAGGAGAAAGCCCAGGTCTTCGCTGACTGTCTTGAAGATAGATTCAGCGAAAACCCAGTTACCAACCGAGATATAGAACGGGAGGTACAGACATGGGTACAAACCTGGGTGGCGCAGAAGCAAGAGCAACAACTACCCATCATAACACCGCAGGAAGTTTACAAGCTCATTAGGAAATTACCTAATGGGAAAGCTGCCGGCCCAGACAAAGTGACTAATGAGGAACTTAAGCATCTCCCGAGAAAAGCCCTGGTGCAACTGACTAAAATTTTTAACGCCTGTCTGCAGCAAGGCTATTTCCCCTCTACCTGGAAACGAGCCAAGATAATTATGCTCCCAAAGCAAGGGAAAAGCACCAGGCAACCGCAAAACTACCGCCCCATTAGTCTTTTGTCTACTATTGGTAAACTGCTCGAAAAATGTATCCTTTCTCGACTTCAAAAACAAGTCTCGGCAACACATGAACTCTCAAATTCACAGTTTGGCTTTAGAAAAGGACATTCCACTGAACTACAGCTCCTCAGACTAACTGATGACGTAACAGAGCAATTTAACAATGGGGCTTCAACGTTGGCGCTATTTCTGGACGTAGAAGCCGCATTCGACCGGTGCTGGCACAATGGCCTTATTTACAAACTGCACCACAATTTCCCGGCTCTTCAAAATTATCTATATTTGCTGCACAATTTTTTAGAAAAACTGAAATTTTACGTCCAAGTGGGCCGCTCCTCCTCACGGGAGAGAGTGATGCGGGCTGGCGTCCCACAAGGGGCAATGATGTCCCCCTTTTTGTACATATTATTCACCAATGATTTCCCAGTGGACGCCAGATGTAAGGTCGCCATGTACGCCGACGACACTGCAATATACAACCACCATAGAAATCCCCGTTTTGGCCTTGCAGAAATGCAACGTTATGTTAACAACTTCCTTTCATGGCAACATGACTGGAAAATCAAAATTAATCCCAACAAATGCCAGCTGATTCATTTCTCTAAGCGGCATCACACTTTGGCAATGGACCTAACGGTCGGTGGTCAGGTATTGCATTGCCGTCGGCAAGTTAAATACTTAGGGGTTACCTTGGACCGCACAATGTGCTGGTCCACCCACATAAAAAATAGCGCCAACAAAGGCAGACAGCGGCTAAAGTTATGCGCCCCCATCTTCCGCAGCAAACAGCTGCAACTGAAGTCCAAACTCGTCCTGTATAAAGCTTTTATTTTATCGGTAGTTCTATACGCGTGTGTGGCCTGGGCAAATGCCTCAAAAACCGCCCTGAAGACCATCCAAACCCTCCAAAACCTCTCCCTCCGAAAAATCCTCTCTGCTCCCATCCTAACCACTAATCAAACCCTTCACCAAGAAACCCAGACCCCATCCATACCCGAGGCAATTACAAAAAGAGCCACTGCCGCGTGGGCGCGCATCAGAAACCACGACAATTATGTCATTGCCAATATCGGCAAAGGTGAGCCGAAGCATCGGAAGCATGCTCGTATTAAAATGTTTTAAACGTCACTCGGCTCACCGACTGATGCGCGTCCACGCAAACACGGCCCTAGGCCGCACACACGCTACTTTAGAGGCCTGCACCCCAGGGAACAGGTCAGGAGCTGTACCCTGCCCCGCCCAGGATAACCGCGGAGTGTACATAGTGTATATATAGTGTATATAGTTAACGTGTGTATATAGTCCTTTGTTATAATGCTGGGACGCATAGTTACGTGTGCCCAGCAAACATGTGCGAGCGGGACGCTCACCCAGTGCGCGTGCGTGTATGTATATGTGTGTGCGTGCATGAGGGCATATCACATGATATGCCAGAGTGAATGAGAGAATGCATGTGTGTAAAAAAATATGTATATAGCAAGAAAAAAGCGAAAAAAGACGAAAACAAAATATAAACACATACCCAAGAACTATACACAAGAGAACTGTTCTCGGTGGCCCAAAAGAGGGTCACTGTATGGGTTTTCTTAAAACCCAATGCATATTTGTTGTAAATATCAAAAAAATTGTAATCCAATGATAAATTAATTCTGTACGCTGGGCCCCATGTACCAGCACCAGACAAAATTCTTTTAATAAAATAATCTGAATCTGAAACCACTGAGGTGCCAAACCACCATCCGCAGACTGCAAGTCGTGCAGAACAGGGCCCTTAGGATGATCTACGATACTGACCGTAGATTTTCTTCCCATATTCTCCATACTCATTCTGGCATTCCATATATTGTGGATGTTGTGCGAGATAGAGCCCGCTCTATGTATGCGAAACTTACGCCACACCCTAACCAGCTGGTAAATACCCTGGGTCAATATGATCACCATCTTCCCAGGAGGCGCAAAAGCTATCGTTTACCCAAGGATGTCTTGGGCTAATTAGCTTCGCTGCTTCCTCATTTCAGCAAATATTCCAATGCATTCGGTTTCTCGCTAATTTGACACTGCTTGACTTGCTGGTTAGACAAGCTGACCTTTGCTAAGTGAGCAGAGGGGCATGGGTGCCCCAGGATGGGTAGACATTCTAATTTGGCTCTTGGCTCTTGGCTCACTGAGGTGCCCGTTTTTTGTATAATTATGTTGAACGGAAACGTACATTTCTACAAATTATCTATTGTTAATTTTGTTCTAGGTGCAAGGGAAATATGGGAATACAGTAGGCTTGATAGTCAAATCTTTTGAAGCTGCTCGGCATATGAAGGCTTTCTCTTTGTATGACCCAGAGATAAAAATGTGACTAACGACTTTCCCTTTGAGAAAAGTGTAAGTATCCCAAAATTCACACAAATAACAAGGAATATCGTAGAAATGGGAACGTTCCACAAGAGATAGAAGAGATAGGGCAAATCCTAATATACAAAACGGTCGAGCTTCCCCATACCACTCACGCAAGCAAACACGTGACAACAATCATGTAGATCTCGTTAAAACACACAAGTTATATCCAGATGCATTTTTGTGGAACGTTCTGAAAAAATAAAAATTTTCGTAAGGGTAATTTAGGGTGGAGGACTGTTCTTCAAAATTGTTGTGTTGCATCCTGAAAGATATTAATGTTTTAACTTTTCGTTTTTGGGTCATGCTGTTGAGATACGCACAGAAACACACACACGCACCTTTTTCTAAAAATGTTTTTTCTTAGGATTCAAGGGGCCTCAAGACATATATTTCCGGTGAAATCTCGACACGAAATGTTTGGCGAATACAATACCGCCTCCATTTACCATAAGCAGTAGGGAAGGTAAAAACAGATAAAATATTTGTTTCCATTATTCCTGTCTTTCTTCAAAGTTTCCCTTTCGTAGGTTAAAGTTACAAGAGTAAGGCTGTCGTCTTACCTGAGTCAAAGGTGACTTCACTGATCATTATCCACTTGGCAGCGAAGTGCAGCTGCAGTTTGACAAATCGGCCGATCCTGTGGTGAAGCTTGATGGATACGTTCCTGGAGTTCTCAAAGATGCGGTCCTCGATGTACGTGTAAGTTATTGGCTCTCCAGTGTAGTAACGCCCTCCTATGCTGAACATTATGTTAGCCTCCGAGAAAATCTGCAAAAACACCAACAATTGCTTGATCAGGATTCTGGAGCTACAAGAATTTTATTCTTGCCACTGGTCGTTCCTACAGAAAACATCTAAAGTGATCATACGAGAGAGAGGAAGAAAATGATCTGAAATGAAGGTAAAATTGGTGGAAGGAACTAACTTCAGATGTTTATTGTAAATGAACAGGAATTGAAATAACTTGGGTGACAACACTCTCAATTTTATGAAATATTTTATTGCCTAGAAACTTTCAATGATGAAAGAATTATAACATCAGTTGATTAGTTTACTATGACAGACACAAAATTTAATGGCGGGTGGCAGGGGGAACTGGTTAATACAAAATCCAATTAGAGGCTTGACACGCCTTGCGGTGTTGTATAGTTAAACACGCTGTGAAACTGGTGAATATAAATATAATTAGCGTCCACAAAATGTATTCGTACAACAGGCGAGAATAGGTATCAGCCGTCATTAAATTTTGTGTTTGTCGTAGATTATCCTACGCACACGTGCTTAAACTATTTATCTCATCGTATTATTATAGGTGCAAGTATTCTACAAAGAAGCAGTGGTTTGAGAAACTCGTGTGAGTGTGGCACATCTATGTTTCGCAATACGTTTTACTATTGTAGTTTCAGTAAATTGTTTTGCTTTCAGCTAAGGTATATACAATTGAATTCTACGACCTTTGAAAGCAAGCTTACGTAATATCTGTTAGCAACAAACCCATGTACATGAATGTTGCCCTAAAACGTTTCTCATTTTCCCCCTAGCAAATGATATTATATCCGTAGAGAAGTTTGTATCTTACACAATGGCCTCCTTGCTTTGTGTTTCTTTTCCTTTTCTGTGGACTTTCTTCAGAGCGCTACAATTCAAAAGAGGAAGTGTGTAATTGCCAGGTTTCTTTGTTACTAAGAGACAAACGTGCTTGTAAGGTTGGCAGCTCCTTAGCCCTAAATTTCCCCAGGTTCGCTTCCGTAACGACAAAATATACTTCCCTTAGAAACGGTAACGTTCCAGGTTATGTAACTTACACACGAGGACTATAAACAATAAACAATGTTGATACACTCGAATACGAACCTCTTTTTGTTATTTCTTGCTTTCTACAAGTCCCTTATAAAATATTGGACAGCCGGTAAAATTTATTATTTTAAAGCCAGTGAAGGAACGGGAAATGTCCGCCCTGAAAAATAAATATAATAAATCACAGAGGTCAGCATCGTCTCTAAGTGAATCACGTGATCGCCCATATATTAGATTGTCAGATGTTTTATAAACACTCAAATAAATTCTGGATAAGAGCAGAGCGCATCGAGATAAAAGTATGTTTACATGCAATTTTAATTAAAATTAACTGTTAGGGGTCATCCAAACAGGCTTCAAGTAATTTACATTCCTATTTCTACATTCCAGATCTTAATTACTTAAGGAGAATATTTATGAAAAAGACACGTTGAGAAATTAAATATATTTTTTCGCGGATAGTGTTTTCATATCCTCTACTATTATGGTGCAAAGTTGAATTTCCTGGATTCAGTGCTGCTAACCTAACCTAACCTAACCTAACCTTTGCCTATTTCACTGTACGTATATACATGAAGTATATTAAATCCTCCAACTTTTATTGCAGACGGTGAATTCACCATTAATCTTGCCTCTCTCTTTACTTCATTTGTAACTATAAATTCTTACTTAGAACTTAATTGATGCAAAGCGAGTGGTTTTTGTAAACCAAATTATAAAGAATATACCACTCACACGTGACTTGGATGAAATCAACCCATCATCTGTATAATTTCAAACTTCAACCAATGACACTACATTCGCGAAAAATATATCACATTTTATTATTACCTTGTCTGAATTTTAATTACCACCTCCTCTGTTTTTCTTATCTTGTGCTCAGGTTACCTGCACTGTCCTATAGATGCGCAACAACTTGCGTAATTTGACGCAACAGAGCCGCTGTTTAAATTAAAAAATGGCTCTCGTTTCGTGAAGCATCTAATGCTGAAATAACTGAAATAATTCGCAAAGGGAAACTTCAGAACAATAATACAAGACATATGTTTGGAATCAGTTGACAAACTTTGTACTATAAATTAACAACAGAAACTCCAAATTATGACATTGCCAACATCTTAAAAAATCTTTCTCTATTCTTGTACTAACCATTCTTACAAACTCTTATTCCTATATCTTCTTCGTGTTAGTTGAGATAAACATTTGTACAAATTATCTTATTGCTTATTTCCTTGTAGGTGCTAGGCGAATATTAGAATACAGTAGGCTTTGTGCGATAGTCAAATGTTTTAAAGCTTTGAGATTCCGTTGTCTTTGCACACTTAACATATAAAAAAATGAACAACGATGTTCCATTTCACGAACGTTTTTAGGTTTTCCGAAACTGACACAAGAAATATCACCAAAATGGTTCAACCTACAAGAAAATTTATTTTGACATAAATTGTATATTTTAGCAAGATCTATATTTTTTGTATAGTATCATTTGGTCTATCTCTAACGGTTTACCAGTTATGCAAAGGTCGTCCAGAGTAAATATGACTGCAGAGGCTATAGCCAGAAAATTCAAAATGTACGTTTCATTTGTGATAAACATATCTAAAAAATATGGCATTTTAATCAAAATCACTAGAGCCATTTTCAAGAAAATCAAAATTTATGAGAAATTTTCAATGTAAAGGGTAGTTTAGGGTGGGGCTATTTCCTTGAAAATCTTTGTGTCGCATTCTGGAAAGACATTAAACTTATGTATCAACTTTGGTTTTTAACCGACTTTTCGTTTTTGAGTTATGCTGTCCACAGACACACAGACTGACACACGAACTCGCGCGCGCGGCCATTTTCTCTCTAGATTCTCTTCAGTTGTAGCATTATTTACGAAGTGGAAGCAAATTTCTTTTATATTTAGTTTTTGCTATTTCATTATATGTAGTGTGTTTTCTCGCTGTTACAGGGATGATCACCATGACTGGAAGTTGATCTTAATAAACGAAGATAAATATGCTGTAAGTATGTTTAAATAAAAGCTCTGCGTTCTTTGTATACAGTAATGCACTAAAATCCACTGACATAAGGTAGTCTTATTGTGCGAAATAAAAAGTTCAACTTAAGTGTACTAAATTACTTAAAACATATTTGGTATTAAAAATATACGAGCATGATTCTAATTGACCTCAATTCCTTCACACACAATAAATGCTACCGTCTTATATCTACTTAATTGTTGGCATGGCTAGCATTATGTTAACCAAATCACTTTAGGCATTTAGTATACCTACGTTTGCCAGATTGCTAACACCAGTCAGCTGTTCATATTATAAATATTCATATATTCATATTCTTATATTGGGGTGCACATTATTGCGTTAGTTCCGATTAATCCGTCGTTGGTATATACGAGAGTTAGGATCTACAGTGGTCTATACCCATTTCTAGCAATTTAAGGCTGCAATTTATAAAACATAACACAAGCAGCAAATTCAACATGGCCTCATTCCTTTGTGGACATATGTTGAGGAATATTGCGCTTCCAGCTGCTGGACATTTAAGTGCATGCTAACGACATATGGTGGTCGTAAGTAATTTAAGTAATAATGTTAATTTCCTATTTAAGTAATCCTGAGCTCATTGCCAGTAATTGTATTAACTGCAGTGAAACTGGCATTGCAATATGGGAGTTGCGACGAAGTGAGGAAAACAACTGGAATGCAATAAGGTGGCCAGACTCAATGAGCTGTGTTGGAAGGTTTGAGTGTCCTGCGAGTGAAAGAAGCCCCAAGCAGCAGGAAGCGCCTACAGAATACGCAACAACAGGCAATGCACGAGTGATTGAATATTCCGAGCCACACGTTTTATCGGCCGTGACACACGCAGGCTCCTTAATACTTCTAATGCAACAACGTAGAGACCCCGCTACCAAAACGTGTGTAGTAGGGGGTGGAAATACAGTGTGTTCCACAAGTCCTACCCCAAACAAGTTTTAGCTCTATACCTGCGTTGTAAGCTTTCATCTCTCTCTTGTGGTTTACCCGTTATACAAAATCCCTTCCCATTCAAGAGAAATTCGCGAGCTATTCCGAAAAAATTAAAATATCAGAACCGCCCATTCTGTGGAGCACCTAAATACAGAGACCAACTTCAAACGATGCTTCTGCTATTACTTTCAGACGTTACAATTTGGCAACTGTTTTCCCATACTTGATTTGTACTTCATTTCTTATTTTCTTACGCTCATCATTGCTATATAATGATAGCCGTTGGTTAAATATACTTAAGGAAAACCACTTGCATATTTCATGTGTCAGAATCCCAAAGCAAGAAGCAAACAAAGACGCAGCGACATATGCAAGGCGGAGCTAAATTAGAAGTAATATTAAGTAATTGCTGTGGGCAAGGGTTTCTTGGAGTCCATTTATTGTGCAATTACAAGCGAGTTGCTGAAGAAGTCGATATATTGTTCCCTTCAGGGTACTCGGCACACATCTGGCGTATAGCCTCTAGAGAGTTAATTCTGGCCTTCTTGTTTGGAATAATAACAAGCCTATGAAAATTATCCTGACTTTCTCTAATGGACGGCCGTGATTTGTGTAAAGTTTTAGGTAGTTTATTTTCTCTACCAACTATCTATATCAGGTAGAGGATGTATTGTATTGTACTCAAAAATTAAATATGGAGATTTCATCGGAAATGAAAAAGAAAAGAATGCACGTGCGTCTCAGGACAGCATAAATGAAATGAAGTCATCAAGAAAAATATTGTAACAAAATGACAAACCCAGTCTAGTTACTTTTCTATTGCTTTATTTTTCTTCTAAACCTTTGCACAAAAACACAATTCTCTTCTGCTGATGTTAACAGTCTGCAGTCTTTCGCGATATTGCTACTCAACTGTTTTCTTCTGATAGCCTTGACTCAGTCCTTTCACTGTCTCACTGCACTTTCTTTGTTTCTCCTACACTAATAATTCTGACGATACAATAATTCACTTGCACGCAACGTACCTCTTACGACGACAGTACTGGCACATTGACCAACTCATATCTGTAACTGCCTCTTCTGTTGTTTCCTCGCCTCCTTATATAGTAGGGATGATACTACCCAGACCTTTCTCGACCTCTACAAACACGTCGGCCGCCGTACAGCCCTCGAATCATCCTGAGGAAACCTTTGTTTTGGTTCTTCCTCTCTGATTGTTGTCACGTGTTTGCTTGCGTGAGTGGTATGGGGAAGCTCGACCGTGAGTGCCTTTGGTACGCGCCGCGCCCATTGTTAGTCATGTATACAAAAACAATCGCCTTTGTTTGCTCGCCGGCCTGGTATGTGATGTAAAGTAGCTTAGACCCGACCGTCATTTGTTGTGCGCCGTGTCCGATATCACAATGATACCTATATTTCGGAACACTACACAGCTTCGCCTGAGGATTTTGTCTCTCTCTTTGGGGACAGCTTTTTTACAACCTGAGATTAGAATGGCCTACATTTGAGATATTAGCAAGAGGAATAAAAGTATACTTTGATTTTAGTATAAACCGCATATGTAGTTCCCAACATTTATTGCTCTATTTTTATCTTTTTCAGTTTATTAGCTCCACATTTTATTTGATAGTGGTAACTAAAATGCTTGAATTTTCATTTAAAACATTTTATTATTATTATTATTATTATTATTATTATTATTATTATTATTATTATTATTATTATTATTATTATTATTATTATTATTATTATTATTATTATTATTATTATTATTATTATTATTATTATTATTATTATTATTATTATTATTATTATTATTATTATTATTATTATTATTATTATTATTATTATACAAAATCAATATAAATGCACCTATTACTCAAAATAATCCACCAGAGCTCCATTGTTCTATCAAAATGAATTCTTATATCGGGTTTCTCTTGAATGACGCGACTGACAGCCTACCGCTCCCGTGCATTTGTACAGCAATGGCGAATCAATTATGCATTTTTTACGTTTATACGCCTGTTGAACACTTACGAACTTTTGCAGCCTAAATATTGCGCCGGATACTATCTTATAATTTGTAGAACATATGGTAATTTTTGAATATTTAGGACTATGATACAATGAAGTATAATATTGACATTTTTTAAGTCTATATTCTATTTAATGCGAATATTTACCTCGAACGCATTTCATTAGGACCTTCTTAACATCTCCAGCTAATGCTGTTTTAGAAAACTCTCTGGCGATGATTGAGGCGCCTCTCTCGGGGACTTCATGAACTTAAAGTTCGGGTTCTCGGCAAATGTGCTGTTGAAACTGACGAGCTTCCCTTCATATTTCTTTATGGAGATGATTTTGACCAGGAACACTATTTAATAACTGAATTTACTGTTCTATATCATGGTTCTCCTTCCCCAAATGGTACGCCACAGCAAATTTGTCAATTTCTTTACTTACGAAGCTCCTAAATAGGAGTTTGTGCAGACTATATGTTAAGTATTCCTTACACATAATAAATATTATGTCGTAACGCCAGGCAGCGATTTCTATTGACTAATTTCCACAGCACTTGTCTAATTTTTCCTCGGTTGGGTGTCGGCTGTATATATTTCTGTTAGTCCAACATGGACCCAGTCTAATTTTGTCTGACAACCTGTGCATTTGTTAGGAACAGTGACACCAGGAATTTCTGTATTGTGACAGACCACATGTAACTTCTAGTGAGCAAAGCTTAGCACAATAAACACACCTTGTTATGTGTATACAGCAATGATAACGAACGACATCTTATGCGATAATCATCTGCTCATTAGTGTATTCTTTGGCACTGATTAGCTTAAGAAGTCTATCAATATTTGGCAAGAGTCGAAGTGCACAACCTTGAAGTTACACCAAGTGATCGTCGCTTAACCTATTGTGGTAGACTTTTAATATAGTTCACAAATATACCAGGTGGAAGGGAAGTCATTACATCAATTTAAACCAGTGACAGATCTAGGTAATTGTACCCTAAGTTTCTGTCTCTGACAATTTCCTAACAAGATATTTTAGTTTTGTCGAAAACAAGCTGGCAACATTGCAGATTGTGTGGGTGTCACTTTCACTAGCTCTATACATAAACAAACACACCAGCGTGGTGTCTTGCGAACGTAAACAAATACCTGTCGTGTCCTTCCATGTTTACTGTGCGTGTGTAGGACAATCAGAACCGTTACCTCCCAAAACATTACACCGCTTTGCAAGCGACTGACCTGTTTACATCCAGAAGCCGGTTCAATTCCCTAACCTACCTCAACACAACGTTACCGAGTTACTTCTCATCTGGAAAAGCTGCTTGCAATATTCCTTTAATTCTTTTAAGTGATTAATTAATTCTAAACCCTGTCTGATATCAAATTAGTACCAAAGTTATGTCAGAAATAAGTTAAACTAAGCATGTTACAAGAAACAAACTGTTATTTTTGTACATTCTTGTGGAATTACGCATCCAGTTTGGAACAAAAACTATTTATTTTTTCGAAATCGGCTGATCAAAGAACAAGATGACAGACGTTTTTTGTTTGTAATGCTTCTATGAAGTACATATTAGAAGCAATGCAGCAAATTCCCCTCCACCCGGTATGTAGAATTATACACTGTTATACAAACTATTCTTGCAAATGCTTATTTCTCTATCTACTTAATTTTAATCGACATAAGCATTTTCAGAAAGTATCTTACTGCTAATTTTCTTATAGGTGCAAGGGAAATGTGGTAATACAGTAGGCTTTAAGTGATAGTCAAATGTTTTAAGAGCTGGTTGCTATGCCATATCTTTGAAATTCCGTTCTCTTTGCAAGGCCATAAGAAAGAAAGAAAAAAAAAAAAGAATAACGTATTCCTATTTGAGAAAATTACAATTATTAACAAAATCAAACAAATAATAAAGAATATCTCGGAAATGGTTCACTCAAAATAAAAAGAAGCATTTGACATAAATTGTATATTTTAACTAGTTCTACATTTTTATTTAGCAAGCTATTGTCTGCATTTTACTGTTTACCATTTACAAAAAAATTATCCAGAATGAAGAGGTCTTCTGTGAGCATTCCCAGAAATTTCAAGGTATGACTTAGAAACTGCCATGGAATCGCCTTTTTGTGTCCGTCACTGGATACTGACTGCTTGTGAGTCTAAGTGCCACAGGTATGATTCACCCTCCGACTGAAAGAGAGGGTGCTAATTACGTAAGCGTCTCCAAAGGGACATGGTTGGACATCACTGAGCTAGGCTAGGCAAAGCGAAGCCGTTTAACTCGATATCTCTATGAGTCAGACCCGGCGGCTGGCAGTTGCACCGTTGAAGATAGATACCTAATACTATCAATTTGTAAGCCAATGAAAAGAAACGACGTAAATTTCAGCTGGTTCTTACTAACTCTAGAATACCTTTTAAAACCATATACTTGTGTGAATATAGGGCGTGTAACCACAAGATAAAGCTTGGCAACAAACTTAGACATTTTCTTTATTGGCAGCGATGTGATTTGTTTCTCCTGGCGACGTCAGCAAGTCAGATATATGTGGAGGAAAATGGGCCTCTTATATACATAATGTTATACACTCGGCAGGGCCCGACTTGGGAGATAAGAAACACAGGCGCAAGGTTGCCCCTCTTCATTTGATATTCAGCTCCTTGCTTGGGTCGTGCCCCCCTCGGCAAACACCCACAAATGTCACGCCCTTTATCTACCCCTGCCCCGTTAATTCAATGGCTCGTGGAAAACAGCAACACCTAAAAAATGAGGGACACCAAAACGTGGACAATTCTTCGGAATTTTAAACAGATGCCTAAAGGAGAAAACTTTCCGTTGTTTTCGAAGCGATGAGATTGGATCTCATTATAACTTAGAGGACCGTTTAAATTATAAG
>CM060963.1:39450116-39462616 GCA_030765045.1 Tenodera sinensis
CTTGCTCCGAACATGGTGTCGATATAAATCCTTGGAATATACTTCCAACCCCGGCACATATGTAAATCATCCCTTCTCAATAAAGGGTAATGGTTTCGGGGAGGTGAAATATTTCGCTATATGTCTGAAGTCGAGAGAGCAGAAAACATCTTGCAGCAGTATATTACGGTGGCGGGCTTATCGGCCCCTGGGCCCGCCCAGGATGCGCGAGCAAATAAATTCTATCACGGTTAATATGAATCAACAACAACATATAGCAACCTAACTTCTCGACAAATGTTAACAATGCCTCCTAGTTAAACACGCTGATCTACACGTAAAAATATCGTTATTGTAAAGGTAAATCACCTAAACCAATTCAACTATAAACGTAATTTTTGTACCACACATTCTGCGGTAAAATATATGTAAATATCTATTTTAGGCAGTTGGTAGTAAAAATCGGACTTTTAGCAGTTCGCGACAATGTTAAAAGAACAAAATTCTTCCATTCAGTGCTCAAAATCTGTTAACACTCCGATAATGCCTACTTTGGTTTCTTACAGAATGTGACTATGGCCTAATTCAAGTAGGCCACGAACCTGTTGAAGTTTTTCAAGCAACGGAGAGACTGAAATTAGAATTGTTATCCAAAAAAAATCAAGAAGCCAATACAACATTGCATACAACAGATTCTGGACTGCTGCAAGATAAAAACATATTTATTTCCACTGCCTTCTTTGTGTCGAATGTTGTGGTTTTGTAATCGTTATCGCGCTGTTAACACTGATGCTAAGAAAGGCGACAACTGAACAGCGCAGCACAGTGACTATCATGACCATTAAAAAGGTAAAACAATACTGTATATTTATTTACATATAATATATAATATACCTCTAAATATTCAGCATTGTCTAAAAAATAGTGCATGATGCACGGGCTAAAAATATTTTATTTTGTTCGCAGGTTTCCTCTGCGGCCTGGTTTTGGAATCAAGTCTAAAATGTAATCACAAATAAGTATTTTGTAGATCCAAATCAAGGCATCTGACATCCATATAAATTAATACCGATAAATAGTATATTGCATACTTTAAGTGATACTCATCAGGTCGAGAATACATTTTGGGAATAGGAGATCCGCGTAACTTACAGTTCGTGGTTAGACAACTACTTTTTGAAATACTTGAAAAGTCCGTAAAAAGAAATAATAAATCAAAATTTGCTTTTCCATATTTTATCGCAGATTAAGAAAACATGAATGCTCAATGTGAACAAATGAAAAGCTACATCTAAATTATATCGGCAAAGCCTTCTTATCCACTCTTTTGCTTTTTTGGGTGTTACGTAATTTCTTACTCTTATCAATGACCAGTCCAAATAGTACCGTAAGTATAAATTACCAGTTTTAGCCATGAGAATCGATAAATGAATTGTAAATTTAGCTTACACCACCAACTATGTGTTAACAATGATTAACTTACATATCAAGTATTGCAAAAAATAATTTTGGTAAGCTGATGTTCACTTAGGTACACTTTTTGAAGAATTATTTGTTTGAATGAGTTTAAACTTATAGTGAACTCAGAAAGTAGTGTTTCTGACAATCTAAGTCGATTTAGTTTTATAGTAGAAATTGCTGTTTATGTATAATTTTAAAAACATTAACTCAATTTTTATAATACATAGCATTACAGTTTGTAAATTTTATGTAAAATATGGCAAAAATACTCCACCTTTTTTAAATAAAATAAAATAAAGGATATCTCGGAAATGTCTGATGCAACAAAAGATATTTGAAATAAATTGTGTCTTTCAGTGAGATTTTCACTTTTATTTAATAAACTTTTGTGTATCTTATGATTTACCAGTTACACAAAATTACACAAAAGTGTCATGCAAAGTTTAATTTCTAAGACAGATTTGGCAGCATGGTTAAGAATACCCATCTGTGAAATTTTGAAAATCTACAGTTTTCATTGGATTGATTTGAAGTTTTAACACAACAATCACTGTATGGTGAAGAGTAACTGTGCTAAATTTCATACATTTAGTCAGATTAGTTGCTAACATATTATTATGTTATTATATATATTTTTAATATCTGTATAAATGGTTCCCCATGATGCAATTTTGATTTGAAAAACTTAATAATTTTCAGTTATGTCCTATAATAGAATGTTAGCAAATTGAGGAGATAATTTCTTAATTTTGTTATTAGTTTGGATAAAAAAAATTTTAAAATTTAAATTCATAATTTTTTTCATTTAAATTTCGAAATGTAAACTTTTAATATTTAATTACTCAGCAGTTATTCACGCTATGAAAAAACTATCTCATCATTTCTTTTTAATGTTATTTCTAAGCAGGTACACCAAATTTCATGCATAAGTACTGATAATTGCATCGTGTGGAGCATTTTAAAGAGCAAATAGTGTTAAAAATAAAAACATGGAAAAACTAAGTTTGAAGTCATAGCAAGGATAGTGGAACTGTATGGATTTAAATTGACACTTACAGGCAATCAGTTAGGCGGCCACGTGACATAGATAAAAAGGCCGTAAGGCTATAAAAAGCATATCAAAATAAAACAGAAGATTTATACTATTTGATAAAACAAAAATCCATTTTTGGCAATTTTTGACATTTTTAGCCTTTTTACACAGATGGGTATCCTTAACATTACATTGTAAGTAAATTAGAATTATATATATATTCTCTACTGGTAAGTAGGGAAAGTATAGTATTCCACCCAAAAGTTCGATGTCGAGATTTCACCGGAAATATGTTTTTGAGACCCCCTGAATCCAAAATAAGCATTTTTAGAAAAATGTCCGTGCGCGTGCGGGCGTGTGTATGTGTGTGTGTGTGTGTGTGCGCGCGCGCGTGTGCGTGCGTGCGTGTGTGTGTGTGTGTGTGTGTGTGTGTGTGTGTGTGAGTGTGTGTGTGTGTGTGTCAGTCTGTGCACAGCATAACTGAAAAACGAAAAGTTGGTTAGAAACCAAAGTTGTTACTTAAGTTTAACATCTTTTAAGAATGCAACACGAGGATTTTGAAAAAAACTTTCTTCACCCTAAACTGCGCTTTACATGGAATTTCTTTTTCTTGAAAATGGCTCTAACGATTTTGATTAAAATGCCATATGTTTGAGATATTTTTATGGCAAATGAAATGTATATTTTGAGTTTTCTGGCCATACCCTACGTAGTACTGTTTACCCTGGACGACTTTTGCATAACTGCTAAACCGCAAGAGATAGACAAAATCTTACTCTACAATAAATATTGATCTCGCTAAAAACTCAATTTATGTCCAAATAATTTGTTTGTAGAGTGAACCATTTCGGAGATATTTCTTGCTGTTTGTGTGATCTTTCCAATACTTATACTTCAAAGTCTTCACGTAGCCAGCTTTAAAAGATTTGACTATCGCTCAAGGTCTACTGGAATTGTTATTCTTTTTTTAAGTTTAATTCGTATGTATTATTCGTCACAACTTCTATTGCTTTTAGCTGTTCGTAATATTTGTTTTATGTCCCAAGACTTTTCATAACGCCTTGTACATAGTCTACTGTATTGCCATATTCTCCTTGTAGATACAAGAAGATAAATAGTAACGTAATTTCATCAAATGTTTATCTCGACTAACACGAAGAAGGTATAGGAATGTAAGAATAGTTAGTTCAAGAGTAGAGAAAGTCATGTGAGTGCAACACATCAGATTTTTACTTAGGGAGATCTCCAAAATGCTTAACCTAAATTATGTTTGTATGGACTTTTTGGGATCGTAATGCCTGTTGTACATGACGTAAGCGATGACGTACTGCGTTATTGTTATCTCCGTGTAATGAAAAGGCAGGCAGCTCTGTGCAGTGTTTTAAAGTGTGAAAAGCTTCAGATAATGTTGAGAATCTTGAAGCATCGTTGTTCGCTGCGCCTAATTGCGCATGGATACGGTCGCTAACGCTTTCCGTGGTAACTGGAGTGGAAAGCAAATTGTACAAAACATCAAAAGGACACGCCTCTTTCGCTCGTGTGCATATATGAATAATGAGCCAAAAATATTTTATGTGCAAAAACATTCCTTCGGCATCGATTGCAACGAAAACAAAACCCAAATGATATCGGCTAAAACACGCGCCTATACGTTCCGATACTCATAAATTTTTATTGCTTTTGTTACTTCAGTAAAGCAATTTCATGCTTCGGTTACCGAAAAAAACATCGATAGTTGAAAAATCAAGAGCTTAGAAGCTCAGGCAATGCTCCTTTTTCCAGGAAATATGACTCTCCTGACACAATATCTTCCAACGATGCTATATTGTTTTTCAACCTTCGAGCAATGTTAGATCCAAGAAACTATAACATTTAGTTGTGTTCCAACATTACTTTCTCTAGCCAATATCGTTTATTTTAATTTCATTTCTGCAAAATATATAATAAATAAATAATAGGATTTTTATAAAAAGTGTGTGTTGTATGTGCTATCTATGTTTATGAACAATCGGATGAATAAGTATTTAAGTTCAATATTTTCTAAGGATGCAACACAAGTTTTGTCAAGACTTAAAAAAGAAAAACAACTTAGTTATCATTGGTTTTCTCTAAAATAGCTAAAAATTGAAATTAAAATCCCATATTTAGACATTAACATGACTAATAAAATATATACCCAGTCTTTTCTGAGAATAGTTTGTGAAATCTACTTCATTTTGAATTACTTATATAATTTATAAGCCGTAAAATACACATATTACTAGTACACAGAACATATATATTCTGCTAAGGTGCAAATTTACGTAAAAACGAAAAAACTTTTGGCATAAACCATTTCCGAGATATTCTATTTTTGGATATAAAATAGTCACAACACTTTTTCTCTGTTTTACAAACTAGATATAGGTTTCATTATGAGTTTACGCATGATCAACAGACAATAGAGCGTAGGATTTGATAACATTGAATGAATAATGTGGTGATAAAACAACTCCCTGCAAAGGAACCCTGTTTGACTACAGTCGTTCCATTAGATATTCGCGATGAATAATTTATTTTCAGCAAATTTCATCGCTTAATTCCACTTGCCTCAAGCCCGCAATCAAGTCTTTAAGCTTTGAAAATATCCTTTCCACTTTCGTTTTCGTCCACATTACTCGGTGAATCCATTATCCCCGCCATATTGGTTAAATCTGTCTTCTTTTCCATCAAGATGATTTCGCTTGCTGCAAGATCAGAGAGTAAACGTCCGTATAATCGAGTCATCGCATCCCCTTTTTATTATAGTAAAGTAGAGGAAGCACTGTATTCCACCCAAAAATTCGATGTCATGATTTCACCGAAAGTATGTTTTGAGGGCCCCTGAATCCACAAAAAATCATTTTTTTAGAAAAAGGTCCGTGGTTATGTATGTGTATCTGTCGGTCTGTGGACCGCATAACTCAAAAAGGACAAGTCGGTTAAAAATTTTTTGATTTTCTTGAAAATGGCTCCAACGATTTTGACTAAAATGTCGTATGTTTGAGATATTTTTATGACAAATGAAATGTATATCTTGAATTTTCTAGCTATAGCGCCTGGAGTCGTATTTACTCTGGACGACTTTTGCATAACTGATAAACCGTTAGAGATAGACCAAATTATACTATACAAGAAATGTAGATCTTGCTAAAATACACAATTTATGTCTCAATAAATTTTCTTGCAGGGTGAACCATTTCGGAGATATTCCTTGTTATGTGTGTGAGTTTCGGAAAACTTAGAGCTTTCGTGAGATGGAACATCGTTGTTCATTTTTTAAATGTTACGTGTGCAAAAGAGAACGGAATCTCAAAGCTTTAAAAGATTTGACTATCGCACAAAGCCTTCTGTATTCTAATATTCCCCTTGTACCTACAAGGAAATAAGCAATAAGATAATTTGTACAAATGTTTATCTCAACTAACATGAAGAAGATATAGGAATAAGAGTTTGTGAGAATGGTTAGTACAAGAGTAGAGAAAGTCATGTGAGTGCAACACATCAGATTTTTAACGAAGTGAAACACAAATTTGCAGGTCCTTTGGAATCAGAACACAATACAAATAACTGACAGCTTCCGTCGGTATGTTTGATGTTCACAAACCAATTTGTTGATGCACTAATTTCTTTGTCCTCAATAGATATCACCAAAAGCTATACTAAATCCAGGACCAGGAATAGCTAGTGAAATATATAGCTAGGAGTCACATAAATAAAAATTCCTATATCTTCACCGAGCTTACTTTAAGTAGCGATGTAAACAAGAGCGTGTGTTTGAATAGCTCTTCATTTGTTGATCAAACCGCATGACTTCCGTGTAAGCAGGCGCGAATGAAAATATAGTCCATTAAATAATACGCAAAATGACGTTAAATTTAAAATAACTACAAGTATTATTTACAAAAGCGTTTTCGAAAAGTTTCTAGCCAGAATAAATGGAACACATTAATATGCAAATTCATTGTTATTTACACATTTAACTGCCGTAGAAGCGATATACCTATAAGGAAGTGAATGAACAGAACATACAGTTTGTTCAAAATGGCGTCCGTCTTGGAGTCTGTAAAGCTTCGACAAGGAAAACCATTACGAAGTGGTAGAAAGTGCATTGTTTTAAACCTATTTATAAAATATGAGAAATACCAATCATATTGTGCTATTCTTTATTTTATATAAAAGTGCAGAATATATCCGCTTTTTCACTTGCTTCTATGACTGTAAGCAAAACTCGCTATACGATAGTGGCGCCACGCACCTGTTAGGTTGCGCCTTATTTCTGCGAGTCATAGAGGCCCGCGTAGGAATACAACATCCTAAAATAAGGTCGGCGAAGATGCAGATATATTTTTGCATTCGCTTTCCGCTAGAGTAATGGCTAAAGTGATGCCACTAGTATTTGAACCAAATTATTATTAATTTTAGTCTTTTATTTTAAGGATACTTTTATTGGCTTTGTGCGAGGTTATCCTTAAATTCTGTATTTTCTTCTGCAGCGCCCGACTAGCCTCTTCTTCCGGAGGTACGTTCTCTGGGTAGTTCAACACAAGCTGTTTCCATTTCGTTGAAGTAACAGCACTCAATCGCAGTCCTCAGAAACTCGCTTTTCGTCGCACTAGAAATGTATTCGCTAACTGGCTCACTTACTAAGTTACTGGGTTCGCGACACTACTCGCTTATATAGTCGCTGTAAGTTTCCATACCGTTCCAAAACACTGGCGATAGCGCATATCTTTACGTTGAACGAGCGCGCTGTTTATCTGTTTACGGCTCCGACTGCCCAGCGCCGACCTCCCAATAACCTACGGATGCTATATTCTTCACTTAATGTATAAAATGTTAAATTACAGTAGATAATTTCATCTCCGCAAATTAAATAATGAAGTACGAGTAAAACCGATATTTTTGACATTTTTCCAGCTAAGAGTGCAGAAGTAGAGGAAATCGTTTTTATTGAATACTTAATTCCGTTCATTCGCACATCCCGCTACAGGAGGCGCTAGGAGGGGACTCAAAGCACAAGAACACAATTACCAACGCAGCGAGTTCCTAACGAAGCTGTCCATAACAGAACGTTTGTGTTCAAAAGAGTCTCTTGTAACCCTTCCGATAAATCGTTCACAGCACACGACTGTTACCTGCATATGTTCACCGAGTATTGTATTTAACACACTTACCGGCGAAGCAAGATATACCACTAAACCCTTCAGCTGTAAATTTGAGCATGGACCAGTAACAATTAGTCCTTATTTCCATTTCATAGGAGGCCAAGAGGAACTGACTAAAACAACCGTAATGCATTCTTATAAAACAAGAGTATCTAAGAGCTGACAAAAAAATCTGATGTGTTGCACTCACACGACTTTCTCTACTCTAGCACAAACCACTCTTACAAACTCTTATTCCTATATCTTCTTAGTGTTAGTTGACATAAACATTTGTACAAATTATCTTATTGCTTATTTCCTTGTAGGTACAAAGGGAATGTTAGAATACAGTAGGCTTTGTGCGATAGTCAAATGTTAGAGATTCTGTTGTCTTTGCACACTTGACATATAAAAAAAATGAACAGCGATCATCCATTTCACGAAAGTTCCAAGTTTTCCGAAACTCACACACATAACAAGGAATATCTCCGAAATGGCTCACCCTACAAGAAACTTTATTGAGACATAAATTGTGTATTTTAGCAAGACCTACATTTTTTTGTATAGTATGATTTGGCCTATCTCTAACGGTTTATCAGTTATGCAAAAGTCGTCCAGAGTAAATACGACTACAGGGACTATAGGCAGAAAATTCAAGATATACATTTCATTTGTCATCAAAATATCTCAAATATATGACGTTTTAATCAAAATCGTTACAGCCATTTTCAAGAAAATCAAAATTTTCGAAAAATTTTCCATGTAAAGGGTAGTTTAGGGTGGGGCTATTTTCTTCAAAATCTTCCGAGTCACATCCTTGAAAGACATTAAACGTAAATACCAACTTTGATTTTTAACCGACTTTTCGTTTTTGAGTTGTGCTGTCCACTGACAGACAGACACACACACGGACCTTTTTCTGAAAAGGCGTTTTTGGATTCAGGGGGCCTCAAAACATACATTTCCGGTGAAATATCTACATCGAATTTTTGGGTGGAATACGACACTTCCCCTACTTACCAGTAGAGAAAGTAAAAAATGAATAACGATGTAGCATTTGACAGAAGTATAAGTTCTTCAAAACTCACACAAATAACAAGGGATATCTCCGAAATGGTTCACTCTACAAAAAAAATTCATCTAGACAACACTGTGTGGTTTAGCAAGATCAACATTTTTGTATAGTAAGATTTGGTCTATCTCTTACGCTTTACCAGTTATGCAAGTCATCAAGACTCTATGCTGTTCAGACTGATAGACAAACAATTTATATAAAATTCCGACATGGAACTTTTGGCTGTAATACAATATTTCCTCTGCATATCATGGATGCTAGAGAAAGAAAATCTTAAAAATAAGAAGTTTGAATAAGTCAAACCTGCCAAAAACAGAAACGAAAAGAAAATTAATTAGAGGTTTTCGCGGTATCGAGTTAATATTCATGAATTGTCTTGTGTTATTTGGGGAGTGACTGTCAAGGTCAGATGTCCGAAACGTGGGAAAGTATGCATAAAAGTATGTGAAGGAAGAAAGGAAGTTGCAGCAGAAAAGAATTAGCAAGAAGCGAAGAGCACATGCTGCCTGCCGCTTGTCACGTTTCCAGGCACAAGAAACGTGCTCGCTGGTGTCATGGCGCTCCCTTTTTTCTTCCTCCGTTCATGATGAGGGTAGGTAGGGGAGAATAAATTTCCAGGGAACCTTGGTTTCTTCCTCAGACCATCTTCAGATACAGCTTAGAAAGTAGATTCTCTTCGGAAGTGCCGTATCTTACGTTACTATAATTCATAAGAAAGCTAAATTGCTCATGCACTCCACCCAAAAAGTTCATTATCAAGATTTAACATACATGCTTCGAGTTCCCTGACCCCCTCCCCGCCCTCCACAATAAAAAAGATCTGATGTGTTGCACTCACATGATTTTCTCTACTCTTGTACTAACCATTCTTACAAACACTTATTCCTATATCTTCTTCGTGTTAGTTGAGATAAACATTTGCAGAAATTTTCTCATTGCTTCTTTCCTTGTAGGTGCAAGGGAAATATGGAGTAAGGTGGACTGACAAAACCATTGACATAGAATGACCAAACTAAGCACAACTGGTTCCAGGTGGTGCTGCACGTTACATAACTCCTGTATGACAACGCGACAATGTACCATGTGGAAGGGAAGTCATTACATTAATTTAAAACAGTGGTAGATCTGCATTTGGAACACATTTTGTCTCATACGTTTTTGTCTCTGACCATTTCCTACGGAGATATTTTAGTTATATTGAAAACAAGCTAGCAACTCTACAGGTTTCACTTTCACTAGATCAGTACATAAACAAAATTCCTAAGGGTGCGGCCTGAAAACATAACCAGAAACCGTGCCTTGTCCTTCTGTGTTTAATGTGCATGTGTAAGCCAATTACAAGCGTTGGCTTCCAAAACATAAGGCGAAAGCGAAAGTGTTTACATTCACAAACCAGGTTAATTCCCTGACCAACCTCAACACAACGTTGTCGACATGTTACACTTCTGAAGGAGCTGAACGTGGTATTCCTTCAAGTCTTCTAAGTGATTAATTATTTCGAAACCCAGTGGGATGTCTTATAATTACTACCGAAGATATTTCAGAAAAAAGGTTACTCTACGCATCTTACAAGTAACAAACTGTTATCTTCGTGCATTCGTGTGGAATTACGCATCCAAGTTGGACAAAAAAACATTTATTTTTTCGAAATTGGCTGATCAAAGAGCAAAATGCCATTAGACTTTTTTGTTTTTAATGCTTATATGAAACATATATTAGAAGGAATGTAATGACTTCCCTTCCACCCTGTATAATCTGTTATTGTTTTGTGATCATCATAAGAAACAGTGTAGTTCTGCGCAATTCAGATGTCTATAAGTTGGGTGGCCAATAAAAGATGACTTATAGATGTTTACCAGACGTTTAAATTCAGCTTTGAAATACTTTTACATAGAATAAAACAAATGAAGTATCACATATAAAACTCACACATTTGCCACAACCGAAACGAAAAATTTTCTCCAATGTATTACCAACTTTTCAATATATTTGCTGATTATATTAAATAATATTAGTTGTAAATCTTTTTTTTTTTTAATTTTTACCACTATCTCAGATGAAATAAGTTGTACATATATTGAAAATATCCGAGGGGGGTGGGGGAAAGAACGGCAGTATGCCTGTAGGCTATGGTTTCTCCTAATTTAGTTACGGTCATTAGGTTAACATGTAGCGTTACTTTGTTTTCGTGGCTCGATAGCCACAACTATGGGGTTCCACCACATTTGGTGGTACTTCTTAATAGATCTTCCCGCTTCGTTGCACTGAGAACAGAAGGAAATGTGGCAACAGAGTACTCTAAGTCACACGAGAGACAGGTCCAAGCTTGAGGAGATTGCCAAATTTCGCACAATATATGCGGTGAAAGCATTCATTAATTATCACGACTGAAATACTAATAATGTTGTTAGCAAACTACATACAACATAATCAACTTGAAATTTATTCTCCTACTTCAGACATGGCGACAGAATTATGACTAATTCACTCGGGATGATTATTAATCTTTCAACAGATCGTGATCAGAATCCCCAAGCGTAACTTTTAAATAATGGATCAGTGTATAACAGTTTTAACACGAGATGAATGCGATTCCAAGCCCTACTCTACTGCATCAATAAACAATATTCATGGCTTTAAACAAGAAAATCTTTCAGACATGGTCCACAGGTTAGAAGACATTAAACTAAGAAACCCTAAACGCCCGGAGGGATATTTGCAATTGTGTAATGTATCTCATATCTAAGCAACACATTGTATTCAAAGGTAAGCGCAATTTCAATTTATTTATAACGACAATCCTAGTAAAATGTTACACAGTTCTGAAATAACACAAACCATCGCAAATACTTTATTGCACCAATGATACTTCGTGTTTTCATTTCTCTGGCTGCGACAATTTGTTATCAAGCCTTTAGAAAAGCATATAAAGATTACAAAACTCTGATCTGAAAATATCTCGAATTCTGGAATGGAAACCTTGTACCAGAAGTATAGATATCTGTTGTTTCAAACAAAAGACTGTGGTAGAAAGTAACAACCTTATTTTGACGACGCCACGTCGTTTAGTATTTGTTGGCAGCCATTAACATTGTATGTTATCGGCGAACTTGTAAACTTGTATAAAACTGGTCATCGTTATGTGATATAATAATTACATTTGAAAGATCCTAGTGCAACTAATCTTGGAACTAAGCTAAAATGCAACCCTGCTCGCCAGGCGCGGCTCCTCAGGGTAGGCAGGGTAGGCATTGCCTACCCTATCGTAATACATCAACAAATAATGTATAACTATGATTCTGCATTTTATAATTTGAACGGTCATTTTCCCCTAAATTGCAGTTCAAGGAAAGTTTTCTCGGTTATAATGACCAGCGCATGGTCAAATCCTTTAATCTCAATTCCGATTCATCAAAACTGCGCTGCGTGTTTGAAACGCGCGGCAGAAATGATACGCATGGAACCTGGGTAGCGGAGAGCAGGCTAGCTTAACCTCTGCCTGCCTGGCCCCATTTCCTCAGTACGAGGCCCTTGAACAGGGATAAGGAAATGTTCCGTCTGTATATGCACTCCGAGCATGCGTAGACGCGTCAGCCAGCAGTCCGAGCACTTGCCTGCCCAAATCCGAATTTATGCGACATTTTCCGAACAGCCATACTCCACGAAGCAAGATCTCAGAGATCTGAATCTGTCGTTATCTCTGTGTAATACCAGTATGACCGACTTAATTAGTGAACTATTACAAATTTCGCTTTCGCGGCGCACTGACAATGAAAAGAGGAGTGTC